>JAESVK010000400.1:1077446-1088059 GCA_017140935.1 Hamamelis virginiana
GGCCTTACGCAAAGTTGCGTAAGGTCGGCTCCATATGGCTAATTTTATATCACAGTTCATAAAACTGACCGTTGGATTAGATGCCCCTCCTCTGTATGTTATGCCTGCAAAAAATCACAGTGATCTGACGGTTGGTTTTTGAAATAACTGCCGTTAAAAAAATGGTAATATTTTGAAGAACAAATAAGTTACATATTTTCACAATGACATATTTCAAAAATCAACTGTCAGATCACTGTGATTTTTTGCAGGCATGACATATAGAGGAGGAGCATCTAATCCAACGGTCAGTTTTATGAACTGTGATCTAAAATTAGCCATATGGAGCCGACCTTACGCAACTTTGCGTAAGGCCGGCCTTATATTATCATGTCTTATATATATATATACAGTCATGTTACAGTCAGGCCGGCCTGACTGTAGCATTTGTGCGGTCACCCCATTTTGGGGGTGATGCAGGTCGCAGGTCATAGTTTCGACCGTTGGATATCCTATTCAGGCAGTGCTTGTCATGCCTGCAAAAAATCACAGTGATCCGACGGTTGGTTTCTAAAAAAACTGATTTTGAAAAAAACTGGAATTCAAAGAATAAAAAATGACAGTTTTTTTCCAATTTTTTTCAAAGTCAGTTTTCTCAGAAACCAACCATCGGATCACTGTGATTTTTTGCAGGCATGACAAGAACTGCCTGAATAGGATATCCAACGGTCAAAACTATGACCTGTGACCTGCATCATCCCCAAAATGGGGTGACCGCACAAATGTTACAGTCAGGCCGGCCTGACTGTAACATTTCTGTATATATATATATATAGAAAAATATTCTTATGAGGGATACCTCATTTTAATTAAAACCAGCTAAGACCCTTGAGTCATTGAATTGAAATCTTGAGATGAATCATACATTAAGTAAATAGAAATCCAAGGGCTCGTGTTCTTAGCTGATTTTAATTAAAATAAGATATATCTGATAAGATCAGGACTGAGATCATGTACTGCATTTCTGGTATGTATCACAAGTGCTCATTCTTCTCAATATACATATTGCCACGCCACTTAAAAAATAGCACCATACATGAGAGAGTTTCAATCATTTGTCCATTATTTAACTTTCCACACTTTCCAATTTACAAATTTGGTCGGTCATTGTTAATAACAGTGCTTATGTGCCAAACTAGGTTTTAAATTTAAAGAGCCAAAAGGAGTTGGGATGTCAGAGAACCCAATTCAAAATAAAGTTTCAATTTAGAAAAAGGTCAACTTCACTTTTATTTTCACAACTGCCTTTTAAAAAAATAATTTACAATAAAGCAATGAAAGAAGTCATTACTTGAGTTAATTCGAGTAGTAGGACGGGCTAGCTGATACAATTCTAACAGTTGAGATCGACAAAGCTCTAATTTTTGATATTATACGAATGGTTATCTTTGGTATTATACGAAATGATTAATGTATACCAAGGGGTGCCATGGCACCTCCTAGCCTATCTCTAGCTCCGCCCCTGATCGAATGCGCTGAATTCAAATTTTGAGTACCAATCAGAGGCTAATTGAAGACAAAACTGGAAATAGGAGATTTGTTAATATATATATATATATAAAACTGATCAAAGTGGTTGTATTTAATATTTTTAATTAATCAAAATCAAAGCTTTGTTCAATTCTTTAGGATCTTTTTATTTTAAACTTGAAGCTTATGCATACAATGACGATGAAGAAATTGAATACATATTCAAAAAAGATATGGAAATCGGCATTGTACGTATAGATAGTGTTGATTCAATTTTAAATTTTTAGGAGTTCGAACCGCTGTAAGGTAGTTCGAGTTCCTCGAAATTATTGAAACCAGATGATGGGGTTCGAATGCCTCAATGAAGAGGACTTTTTAGGGGAACAGGCCAAGTTAATTAATCCTAACAGTAAATAAATAAGCAATAGATTTTTTGAAATGCAAGAATAACAATTATTATATAAAAGTAATCAATAAAAATATTGCCAGTACGGTTCGAGCTAACCTCGATCCCTTTGAAACTAACTATGAACTTAATAATAATAAACTTCGAGGCAGGAAAATAGAATTCAAACCCCTTGAAATAAATCTCAGAGGATGAAACTAGTGAGCTAGAAAAACCGCCTTCCTAGAACTCTCGACGAACCCGAGCTTTCTTTTGTAGAACTTCCTTCGAGCACTTCCCTGAAGTTATGTCTGTCTTGAGCCACCTCAAACTCTCGTTCTAATCTCCCTTTCTTGAATCTTTAAACCTTATGTTTTGCCACTCTTTCGAACCTCGAACTATGATTGATAATGATCCCACTGCGGAACCTTGATGGTCAGCAGCAGTAGAGCTCCCAAATATACCTTACTTTGAAGAAGAAAGAAGCTTTGAAACTGTTGTGTATGTCTGAGATGATCTTTTTCTGATTATAGGTTCTCTTTTTATAAGAAGTATCTTCAGAATCCTCTTCGAACTAGATTTCTTCATTAGCAAAACCTCTTTCCTCCAACTGCGGAGTCCCCTTCGAATTGAAATTCTCTTAAGGTTTATCTTAAGAGTCCTTCATGATTTGAGTCATTTCTCCTTTTGACACTTGACATTTCTCTTAAGAATTTAAAGAGATATGAATCTAATCTCTTTGTAATTTTGAAATATAACATCTTATCATTTAATATTTAAATTCAGATTTTACATTCTTAACACGTGTCAACCAATTGATGGCTTGTGTTAAAAATGAATTAACCAAATTCGAATTTCATATATTTAACACGTGTCAGCCAATTACTGGCTGGTGTTAAAAGATGGATTAACAACCGCATACCTTTTTTTTTTAATTAATGTTTGCTTAAAACAACTACTACGTACTTGTCCAATACTACTTATATCCAACTAATCAATGGCCTATAAGTTAATGGCATATATCTCTACTTTTAAGAAATAGGTTTTGGGGTCATGAAAGAACATTGATGGATATTCATTTGTTGATATTAGAAGAATTTTGACACATTGATAATGTTGGTGGTGGTGACCTCTTTCTTATTGTTAACTAAACAGGTCATGGATGAATTAGGTGGGAGTCGGGTGAGGTTATATGATTAAAATAAGGTTTCTTTTCATTATTTGAGAAAGAGAAAAAAGAAATGTAACTAATCAATTTAGGGTTTTCATTTTTGGACAGAATTACGACAAAATTGGTCTTTAGTTGAAGTAAGAGGACACCTTTAAAATAACACTAGAAATATGCATGCGCTATGCATTGGAAGTAAATAAAAAAAAAATGAAAGAGAAAGAAAGGGAGAGATGGCTAATAAAAATGATTTTCAGACCAAATAATGTAGGAGAGGGTCAAATCATTGTCTTCCTTAATATTAATATAAATAAATATATATAATATTAGTAATAGGATAAAATAATATAAATGAACAAACAGATTAAAACCCATGTGTTGTAAGTTGATGCTGACTAACCAATTCACCCAAGGGGTCCTAAAACCATCGATAGTATGCTGACATCTAATTGATGATCAAATTCAATTGTTAATCAATTCAAATGAGTATTTATTGTGCAGTAGGCATAAAGGATTAAAGATTGAAGCCGAAATTCAATATAAAACCCTAGAATTTATTAGGGCCTTGACTATTTGTTTCAAATTTTATTAATGAAAAATTTAATAATAATAATTTTTTTACACGTTTAGGTCTATTTGCAGGCTTCACAAAACCCTAATCATAATAAGAATAATATACTTAAATTGATCCTCCCTATTAAGGTAAAACGTAAAGCCTTAGTTTGGTTATTACAATTATCAAAACTTTCAAAATTAAGAAATCAAGTCTACAAATTCTAAAAACAAATAAAACGGAATTATTGAAAATAAATTAGAAGACATACACAATCGTTTGTACCATGTGGTGATTTGAGGGTACTGTTACTCATGCTTAGGTTCAAATCCTTGTAATTAAGGACATTGTCTTGGATTCTACTATAGGTACTACTACTTACAAGATGATTATATATATTCTATGTTTTTTATTTTTTATTTTTATCTTTTTCATCAGAGGTTGTACATTAGAGCCAGTGGTTAATTAATTGTTAGCAAGGAAAGGGAGGACCAAAAAATAGGTCAATTCTCATCTATAAGAAATAGAAACAAGAATCTCATCCCCTAAATGAAAAGATATAATCTCTCTATCGCGATTCATGACAACTTATTGGAACTATAGTTCTAAGTGGCCGGGAAGCGGATTCGCCAATTAGATGAACGGGTTTTGTTTGCATGTGATTTTGTCTAGGACTCAATCAAAGTAAACTTAGAATATCCTATGTTGCAAATAAATAAATAAAAAATAAAAAAAGAAAATTAAAGAAAAAAGAATGTGTTTCTTTTGGGACAGGTGGGTAGAGAGTTTCCACAAGGTAATTTAAAAATGGTTAATGAGGTGGAGATTAAATTGCAGGGAAGCTTAGCACCTTAATTAGGCGAGGCCCATAGAAGATCTCATACCCTAACAAACGTATCTCTTATTTTACTTTCATTTGCAACACGTACACGAAGAAACAATGATTCCTTTACACCAAAGCGGTGAGCTGTTGTTCAAGATCTCCTCTACCTCTACTTCTACCCTCAACCAACAGCACGCTATCCAACCAGATCCGATCCTGCCTCATGCTGCGCTGGATAGCAATAATCTCAATCTTAACAATAATATGGAAAAAAGCCAGCGACCAAAATTATTGTCTACTGATGAGGATGATAATACTAATTCTAACAATATTAAGAAGAAGATGATGCATAGAACTATTGAACGGCAAAGAAGGCAAGAAATGGCTGCTCTTTATGCATCCCTTCGATTCCTACTCCCTCTTGAATATATCAAGGTGCATGATCCAACAACTGTTCTAATTTTATTTTTCTTTTCCTTATTATTATTATATGTAAAAACCTAGCTGAATTACCCTTGACGTGTTGCTGCAATCACTTTCTCCCTCCTGAATTTCTCAAATAATCCCCCGCGCCCTTCTTTCTCTCTCTATACAGATATTAATGCCTTATTAGGGTTATGTTGTTGCGGTTTCAGGGAAAGCGTGCAATATCGGATCATATTAATGAGGCTGCAAATTATATAAAGCACCTGCAGAAGAAGATCGAAGAACTGGGTGTCAAGAGAGATGAGTTGAAAAAGTTGTCCAATTTAAGTGATCTTGACCCTGGAAATGGAAGCGGAAGCTTAAATGACTGTTGGATGAATTGTGTCACCGTCCGCCCATGTTGGGGTGGAGTGGAGATAGTAATTGGTAGTGGCTACAGAGAGGAAGGGTTTCCCCTATCAAGAGTACTGGAATTATTGGTTGGAGAAGGACTTAGTGTAGTTAGCTGTGTTTCCACCAAAGTTAATGAAAGGTTACTTCACACTATTCAGTCTGAGGTACATAATTTATTTATTTATTTTGGTTTAATTAGGGTTTTATGGGAGTGATCGATTTGTTAAGGAAGAACATTTTCACTACATTTTTCAAATTTACCTCACAGGTCAGTGATTTGACAAGCATCAAGTTATCTGGACTGCAACAGAAACTAACCGACGCCATTCAATCCTCAAGATAAATTGCTGGAGATTATTCCCTGCATCTCGTGATCTGATCTTTACATGACTCTTAGTAAATATTTGATGTTTCACTCTTAATTAATTTGAGTAACTCCATCCAATAGAATGTGAAAATCTTATATATCTATCTTTTAATTTATCCTTTTTGAAAACTATTAATTTGTAGGAAATGTAGTTTTCTGTTTGAGCCTTTCATAAGTCACCTCTTGTGCATGCCCATTATATATATATATAGCTTTATTTATTCACAATTTCATTTACAACTTAGATGGTACTGTTTACTTCATTAATAGATGATTACCTTCTTGGTAAGTTGACATAACCGAATGAAAACGTTAATGGGGTCAATTATTTTATACCTCTGGGCGGGTTTTCTAATTAATTTCTTATAGCAATTAATATTCTGTTTGATCTTTTTAAATTCTTTTCTGAAATATGACCATTTAGTGTGCTATCTTGATAAACTTCCATATATAATCTTAACAGATCGAAGTCTTCTTTTATATATATATATATATATAGAGATAGGTGGTTCTTATTAGCAAAACATGACCAGATTTATGCGGCTCATTGCTGTGTCTACACAACATACTTACATAGGAGTTGAAATGAATTTACACTGTTTCTGAGAAGTACATAAATGTAAATTACTATTACCACTTGAATATGGGCCATATGGCCAATAAGTCAATTACTTTTCCCTGTCACCGATTAAAAATATTGGACACTCTTTGAATTGAATTATTAGCACCCTTGTATTCACTACAAGAAAAATGGGCTACCACGACCTTAGATTTAGGATAAGATGAGGGTACTCTAAAACTCTCGTGAATTGACAATAAAAACGAGGGTTTTTTAACTACACTCGTTAAAAGACAAGGAAAGACGAGGGTGATCTTAAACCCTCATTATTTCTCGAATTTTTCACAAGATCCCGACTCCATCCCCTCTCTCTCTATTTTCAGATCCCGCCTAATCACTGCTGCGCGCCCTTAAAGCTCATATCAATTTTTAATGTTCCATATACCTTACTAGCTTCCCTTGAAGATTATCATTTGCTATTCTTTTTAGCTATCATTCACAGATTCACACCAATGACCTCATAGCTAGCTAGCTAGTTTAATTGGTACCCTTAGCATGGTGTGCCTCCATGTTTTGGCATGAAGTCTTGCATGTGTTGGGTTCTTTGATCACCTCATTTAATAGGTTGCAGCATGTTGCATAATATATATGCTAATAACCTAGACTAGGGCGGGGGGCTATGTGGACCATTATTGGAGCGTGTAATATATAGGTATTTATGTATTGTACTTTCTCCTTTGAGAAAAAAATATGCATACATAAGCAATTTGATCTTCTATTATATATATTGCAACATTAATATTTTGTTAATTTATTTATTTTTTCTAATACAAAGTACCAATACCATTTTAATTACTAAAAGCAAGATCTCTATGTTTAACCATCATAGGCTATTTCTTTTGTACAATTACATGCTATGCTAGTTGTGTAGAATCAGTTATAACATCCAAAAATATCTTATTACATGTTTCCATTTTTCTTCTAGGTATAAACATGTGTTCACACAAACCATGATACATTCTTTACTTATAGAGCAGACATTGGGATTACTTTTGAGAGTTCTTATAAACTGAACCTCAGAGTATATAAAAGTTTTTCTGGTTGGTGTTTTGATCTTAATTACTTTGCTGATGAGTTGTAACAAGGGATGTTTTCTAGGTACGTTCTAGTCTCTGTCAACACGAGAGATACTGTCTTATTGTCTGGATTTTGGTGGTCAAGCTCACGACTGCTAGGCTTTTGTGGCTATATATATATTTCTTTATATTGAGTTAGGACATGTGTGAAGGAAGTGGATTAAGGGTATATCATTAAGCAAGTATTTATTTCTTTAGGGTCACAACAGCTAGCTTATTAATTTGAGGCATGTTAATTGGAAAAAATGAACCATGGTACTTTTGCTATATATGTTATTGTGTGGTTAATCTTTTGCTACCCTTGAAAATGAAATCATTCCATTGTGCGCGCTTGCAGGTTTTTTTTTTTTTTTTGTTGGTTATGGTTCTTGTTGAGCTCTTATATTGGTATTGGTCAAATCATTCCTTGTAGAAAACCATTGGGCTTTCTACTGACTCCATTAATTTTAAGTGTTGATGATCTTGCATTGGGCATATATATATTGTGTATATATATATATTCTCATGTAAAGGCTGCTTGAAGGGTGGACCAAAATCGCCACCAACTAGTATATTTGTCAACTGTCGGTGTGTGAAGATCAGCCTAATTAAGTTGACATGTTCCGCAAATCTCGGGGCTTTAAGCGCATTGGATAGGTTTGTATCGTCTATTCAAGATCATACCGTCCCAACAATGCTGGATCAGGTTTCAATCCCAACTCAACCAGCTCTTTACACAAATTCTCATGGACCACAACAAATGAAACAGCAATATTGTTAAATAGAATGTTATGACTTGATAAAATTATCTAGAGTCCCAATTTAAAGTGAGAAAGCTTTCATCTCTATTTACTTTAAATCTTTTTAAGCAATGAACAATACCATTAATTGAATTTTAATGGGTCGGAAGTATATATATTTCACTAGATCCAGAATGGTTGACACAACACAACCCATATATAAGAACAATGAGGGTCTAATTTGAAACTTACTCCAAGCTAGGTTAAGACTCATTCACCAACTGGAGGATTACTTAATTCTATACAAAAGTGCTTGGAAAAAATTTTCTATATAAAAGTAAATTAACTCAAGATGTCATTCCATTAAAAAAAGGTCTAGAGGATGAGAGAGAAAAATATATAGAAGATGAGAAAAAGTTTTTTAAAAAATGGCTATGAGTCGGGTTTTCTATTCTTTCCCTTGGTAAGATATTATAACCTAAATAATGTTATATATATCCTAAAAAATTGTCTCAAATGAATCCTAACCCTTCATTTATTACTGAGCAATGCCATGCATCCTATTTTTTTTTTTCCCAAAAGAGTGTTTCAAATGAATCCAAACCTGAATTTATTATAAAAAAGAAGAGTGCTAAAAAGGAGGACGTACTAGATGATCCATCACATCATTTGATATATATATATATATATATATATATATATATATATTGAATGTTTAGCATTTTCCTTTATTATCAAGGAAAGAAATTGCTAGAAAAAGCAAATGTTGGATTATCCACCACATTATTTGATCGAAATATCTTTTAGGACAATTTTTGTGGGGTGTATAGTATTTTCCGAACCTACATCCCCATGCTACCAAAAGAAGCCTTGAAAACACAAAATCTCTGACAGCTTATATATATATATATATATATATATATATAAAACAAAGCCCCTAAGCCCCTAATGGGGGTCAAGTCTTAATGTTCATTGTATTTAACCCAACAATGATTTGTGGGTCTTGCTTTTTGTCCAGAATTGATGAACTTGGATTCATCAATTAGGGTTCGTATCTCACATTTCACATTTCACATTTAAAAAAAAGAAAAAGGAAAAAAAAGGAAAAAAGGTATCTGGACCCAGACCATACAATACAAGATAATGTAATCTGGGCAGTACTTAAGTAGTGGCGGACCAGCACCGCTCTAGCTAATTAGTCTACCATGTATGAAATCAGAGCTTAATGGTCCATATGCTTTGTACCTAATGCTTTATATTATTCTCTTATTCGCTTAATTATGGATTACCCACAAAATTAAGATATGGGATTTGCCATCTTCCGGAGATTTTCGCCTTGATACGGTTGGTGTTGCCGGGCACATGCTATCCAAAGACATGAATTGAGCTGATCGAGTAAGTGCAATTTTAATTATACTAATTCTTTATTTCCGTACAATATTCTCCTCAATTGATTCTTTGCTCCCCAATTGGGCTTAATCAAGGTATTTAGTTCACAGAAAGCTGACTTGGTTGTTTAATGATGATGGTGGTGTTTGGTTGTTTAATTAATTTGTAATTTAAAACCCCCACGGTGTCACCATTCCTTCGATATATCATTTAAAAGTACCAAACTTTCACATGTTGGTTTAATAGTATGTATTTTTACTTTCAAATTAAATAGATCTCGTGTTCGAGTATATAAAAGTACATCAATATTCACTTTAATTTTCAATATTAGAGAGCTTGAGGTGACGTAACGTGTCATTTGGTGATTATATATATCTTATTATATATAGAGCAGTTTTCTACGCTGATGTGGCGGCTCTAGAATTGTTTTCCTCCTTCATTCTCTTCTCTAGCTCCTTAATTCTCTTCCTTTCTTCATTCTCATTGGTTGATTTTATTTTATTTTATTTTATAAAAATCTCAATACCAAATTGATACATAAATAATTCTTAATAGATAATTTCATTTCAAACTAAGATAAGAGACTCCACTTCAAACTGATAAGATAATTTCATTTCAAACTAAGATTAGAGACTCCACTTTAAACTGATAATTCTTATCTAATACATCATCCATATCCTTTGCATGGTGTCTATTTGGAAACACCGAATAAAAGTGGAACTATCCTCTCTCTATCTCTTCCCATCTCTCTCATTCCGGATCTCTGCCTCTCCATTGATTCTCTGTCTCTCTATTGTTGAAGCAGCCACTGAATCTAACCCCCAACGGCCACGAAGGTTTAACAGGGAAGCTTCTCGCCAGTGTGAAACCCACTTGGTAAGCCACCGTTGAAGCTCTCATTCCTTTTATATGATCTCTTTGGCTAAATTTTTGTTTTGTTTGAAACATTGATTCCAATGGTGACATTTGATATGGATCTCGTGTCTGTGTGTGTGGTTTGCCATTTTGCCAGAATATCAGCCAATGAAGTATTAAGTTAAAATAAATATATAAATATAAATTTGTGTGAAAAAAACTATTCCACATAGATAGAGTATATATTTCTCACCAATACTCATTTAATATATATATATTTTTTAAAATTGTTACCATTGACGGTATTCTTAGTGTTCTATTTTGTATGTTT
>JAESVK010000400.1:1097627-1171092 GCA_017140935.1 Hamamelis virginiana
GGGGTTGCCATCTCGTGGAGATTCTTTCCCTTGACACTGTTGTTGTTACTGCAAAGAAGAGCACTCAAAGGGGAGTGATCGAATTGATCTACGGAGTTGATGAACTTGGACTCATCAATTATTAGATATCCTTAAAACTACAACCTAATATCTCAAAAGCTGGTATATGGACACAGTACCTACCAAAAATAAATAAAATTAAAAAAGAAAAGAGAAAAAAAAAAAGGTAATCTGGTCGGTTAAGCAACAATATGCATTGACAGCCTTTTTAAATCAAGCTGTGATCACCATTGCTGAAGGTGGGATTTGCAATCTCTTGGAGATTTTTGTCTTGATACTCTTAGTGTTGCTTCTCTCATAAGTAGAAGTCACATGCATGCATCTCTCAATAAATTAAGATTAGGTAGGGGATCTCCATTAATTGATAAGCATATTGGAACAAGAAGCCTTTATGGTTGGAAAAAGAAGGGGGTAAGAATTAAAAGAACACAACAATGGATGGTTGTAGGGGCCTTCTTTTTTCTTTCCTTTTTTGGAAAAATGCTATATGGACCAATTTTAAATTAATTTTAAACCAAATAATGTGATAGAAAGATTTCTAATAAGATGGGACCTCTACTTTCTTGCATTTAAATGCATAAAAGTAGAAGTTTTATCTTGTTGGCAAGTCACATGGTTTAAAAATTTTGGTACCCATAGCATGAATGAGGATTCTTTGCTTGAGTTTTCTTGGGTGATGTGTCATGATATGGATCATTTGCACATCACCCAAGTGAAAAACAGAGCATCCTGATCATGACACATCACCCAAGCATATCCAAGCCCAAGCAAAAGATACGAACTCCCCATAGCATTACTCATTTTTCTTTTTATAAAACATGTGTGTGTGTGTATACATGTATTTATGAATAGTACTAAAACTTGTATGATATAGCCTATGCTTTTGTCCATAGAAAAGTTTTCATATCTAATAGGTAAAAATATGGTATAAATGGTAATTAATTTAGGATTTTTCTTATATGTATATGAATCATATGATTTGAAAACTTAAATGAAGGGTTGATGTAGCCCATCCCAAACCAAAAGGAATTGAGGATTTTTTAGCCGAGCTAAGATATAAACTAAGGCGAAATTGTCGATTGACCCCTTGTACTATCAGTGAAAAACACTTTGTATCGCTAAACTATCAATTATGACACATGCGCCCCTGTACTATTAATTTGCGGTAGTTTGCACCCTTTTGTCAGCTAACCAGATGTCTATTTAACATTTGCATTCACGTGCAGGTAATATTTCTTAATGTTGGTAGGAAAATACCTTCAGGTGAATGCACATGATTTTCTTTTCAATAGACAGACGCCCAGTTAGCTAACAAAATGGTTCGATCTGCCGCAAATTAATAGTACACGAGGTCAATGTATCACAATTGATAGTTGAGGGTTGTAAAGTATCTTTTACTTATACTATAGGAATCAATCAGTAATTTTTCGAGAAAGAAGTAATTATCATAACAATTTGGGCTTCAATGGAATTTCCCAAGGGCTTAACCTTTGGTGTGATGAACAGGTTGGTGAAACGTGAAACATAAGGGTGAAATTCTCTCACAAAATTAATTAAAGTCAGTAGTACTAAAAAGCTCGTTAGTGAAAATTCTATTCAATTCACTTAGAAGTGGGGAAGAGAGCTTAAGCACCCAATGTGAATGCATGGCATTCCCATCATCCCATGGGCATTTTTTCTAATTAAAGTAGATAGACAATAAACAAAACAATTTTAAAATGGTCAGTGAGGTCACTTCTAATGTTCCTTTATCTATGATCAGATCACAGAGAATCTCGGCATCTTAATTAGGCCCATCTAAGATCTCACACCTTAACAAACGAATCTCCAGCATCACAAAGGCATACCTTAGAAAAATCATTCTACAATGTTTCCTCTCAATCAAGAAGATGAGTTGTACGAGATCTTCTCTATTCCCCAACAACAATTGATCCAACAAGATCTTCTCTTGGATCATGCTTCGGTTAGGGAAAGGAATCTTCCCGACAACACGGAAGGGCTGCAAGCTACTCCGGAAAATAATTATGAGAATTCTAATGATGATGATTATAAGAAGATCATGCGCAGAGAGATTGAGCGAGACAGAAGGCGACAATATGCTAATCTTAGTGGGTCGCTTCGATCGTTGCTTCCTCCTGAATCGGTTAAGGTGATGAAAATCTATTTCTTATTAATTTCTTTCATACTTTGTAAGCCTTAATTTACTGGGTTTCTATGATCGATCTCTTGTTATGATCGAAATGGCCATGGCTTCTCTAACTGTGTGTGTTGGTCATTACATATATAATTGAGGATTTAGGGTTATATTGATGGTGAGTTTTCAGGGAAAGCGGTCTGTATCTGACCAGATGAATGAAGCAGTGAAGTATATAAAACACCTGCAAAAGAAGATCAAAGAACTGGGTGTTAAAAGAGATGAGATAAAAAAGTTATCCAATATTTCGACTTCTCAAGATTGTATTAGCGAAAGCTCAAATATCCCTTCCTCAAACTGTGTTACGGTCCGCCCATATTTTGGAGGAGTGGAAGTTTTAATAAGTAGTGGCTTCAGAGATCAGGAAGGGTTGCCCCTATCAAGAGTATTGGAAATACTTGTTGAAGAAGGACTTAATGTTGTTAGCTGTGTTTCCAGCAAAGAACATGAAAGATTGTTTCACACCATCCAGTCTGAGGTACTAACTAATCATTCATTTCTTGGTTTTAGGTTTTCATATAATTCTTCTACGGAGTAATTAAGTTGTTACGTACTGAAGTGCAAGAACATCTTTAATTCCTTTTCTCTTTTCCTCTTCGATCATTAATTTATTATTATTATTATTATTTTAATTTACCTCAATATATAGGTCAGTGGGATCGATCTATCTGAGCTGCAAAGGAAGCTGAACGATGTTGTGAATTCTTCTTAGAGATAATTTTGCAAGTAACAACCGTCTCTCTGTGTTGTGGACTTCTTCCTGCGCTGCCATGATATGATCTTTATTGGTCTAAGAACTGAATTGAACTTGGTTTTATTTAGATTACCAAATAGCATATATTTGTTGTTTTACCATTTGCAGGTTTCCTTGCTAAGAAACTCCGATTGGAAAATGTGAAAATCTTACATATCTTGCCGACCTCTTTGGTAATTATTTCTATGGATCCTCATGTGATATATAGATATAGATATATATATATATTTTCTGTTTGAGCCTTTTGTATATATGGTGTCCTGTACGTGTGAATTATCATATATATTTGCATGAGGAGCTACACTTTGGCTTAGTTTTATTATGATTTCCAAGTTGTCACCTTCATGCTGTAGAAGTGAATTGATTCACTTTGGCTTATAAATATTTTGCATAAAATGTTATTAAAACTTGTATAAAAAATTGTATTCATCGAACCTCATAAAATGTTTACTTCAATGGATTCTTCTCTTATCTTTCACCTAACCCACTATATATATATATATATATATATATATATGAAAGCTTGAGAAACAGCTGGAACTATATTGAACTTACTTTAAACTAGTCTGGTTCTCTTTTGTCTTTTGTTTGTCTACTGTATTGAAGTAAACTTATATGCATTCATTGATCTCCTTGTTAATTTGCTTACTGTATTGGGGTGAATTGATCGATTGTGCAAACAATTGAACTTCATTATACAAATCAAAGTTGTGGCCTATATAGAGCTAGAGTCAAATTATATTTCAGGGTCTGTTGATTGATATATAACAAATCGAATGAATCCTTGGCATTTCACACATCAAGAGTACCGGAAATACTGCTTGGAGTTGGAGGAGGACTTAGTGTCGGCAGCTGTGTTTCCATCAAAGTAAATGAAAGGTTAATTACACACTATGTATAATCTGAGGTATGGTCACTAAATGTTGTGTCTAATCCACATAGGAGTTAAAATGAACTTCACTTTCATCTAAGTGCACTCCAGCTATACGAACACACCTACTGAAATTATTGAATTCCCATATATACTAAATGGAAAATGGCATGGATTCTCATTCCCTATCATCCACTGACTCCCCATTTAAGTTGAAAATTACTGATATGGCCAAGATCGAAATCAAGCATTTTTACTCTTATATATTCACTATTTTTTTTTTTTTTTGTTGGCAAACTCTTGCTCACCAGTTGAAACACAAATCTATATATAACAACAATGGGCTTTCTCTTCCCTCCATATTGAATTATTAGCAACTATGTATTCTTAATGCTCATACCATGTTGTAGCTTGAGAAACATGAGATAATGGCCATCACATCCAAAATCTTGCATATACTTCTTTCGCGGTCAATTACTACTAGAAGGTAATCGTACACACAAAATCTTGTCTGCTGAAATATAAGCCCGAATCTGAGGACACTTGGATCGGTTAGCAAGAATTGAAAACACTTGGAAAAGCATCACAAAGCCAAACTCGCGGACAAGTTCTTTTTGGGTGGGGGGAGGATGTTGTAGCCCAGGAAACATGGGATAATGACCCTCACAATGGTTAATTTCTAATGGCTATTTTGTTTCCTTTATTTATTTTTTTCAATTTCTATAAATAAATATATTAAGAAGATTAGAAGGTGAATTGGATGTTGAATCATTTTATACTTTGGGAGAGCTTTTGGCCCCTATTAGAGGAACTTCAATGGTAAGTTCAAAAGTGGATTCAGATTCATTTTTTGAACTCAGATGCAAAAATTCTTGCTCTAATGATGGGTTCAAAATAGATTGGATCTAAAAGTTTATTCAAATTTGAATTGAAGTTTAGCTAGATTCATTTTCTCCAAGACACATATAAAAGTGCCTAGAAACTTTTACTTGATTTGGGGGAAGAGAAATAGATAGAAGATCGAAAAAATGGATCCACTTCTATTGGAATACTTGGATTCGTATGATTGATTATTCATTTCATTGTAGCGGGTTCAAAAAAAAAAAGAATTTGAATCCAAAAAAATGAACCCAACCATTGGAGTTGCTCTTAGAATTTAGTGGTCCTCTAGTTGGTAAGTGATCGAGCCTCAACCCTGAATTGGCTAAGTGAGTCCCCAAGTTAACTCTTCTATCCTTTGTATCTTTGCAGTCATGCATCTACCACAGATTCACACTAATAATCACATGGCTCTATACCCTAGTCTCTTCTTACGAAATGTTAAGGCGTCAAGTCTTGTGTTGGGCTCTTCCGCCCTAGTTAATATATAGGTCGCAGCATGTAGATCGAGTACATTTTTCTTTTCTTCTGGGCATATCACCATGCCTGTGCAGGCAAGGACGGAGCTACAACCTATTAAAGGGGTGCCATGGCACCCCCTTGAGCTTCATAAATCCTTATATAAATATGAATTGTGTGTATATGTAATAAAGTGCATAATTTTGTTATTGGCACCCCCAAAGTATTCCCACGGCACCCTCTATCCTCAACTATCCATTGCCACATTAGTAGACCAAAAGACTTCCCACCACCACCTAGCCACCTACGATTTGCCAAACTGCCACTTTAATTCCCAACCATCAAGCAAAATGCAAAAAGTTCCTAATATATATATATATATGCAAAAGAAGATAAAAAGTCATTTCACATTTTAAAAAACTTTGGAGGTTTGAAAGCTCCTTAAGACCGTAACACGCACTGGAGTAAAGCTCACACATTGAAGCTATCAAGGATTTGTGGTCAAGTACACAAGTCTAAGGTGCAAAACTGCAAAAGCAGCAAATTAAAACACAGTCTCTATATATTAGGTATGGTCCGTATGGTGTATATTTTTTCTCTCTAAATTTTTAAATTTTGACGGAGTATCTTTTACAAAAAAAAAATAATAATAATTAAAAAAAAAATGAAGAAGAGCATATTAGAGAACTACTAGAACTAGAAATAGGACAATTTTTTTTTTTCTAAAGAAGTTGTTTATTTCATTATTTGTTTATGATCTAGATGTGGGCTTTCATTTCTTTTCTTTTTTTTTCAAATTTGTATGTTGCCTTTAATTTTAACCTTTGGAATTACTTTAATTAGTTTCCAAAAAAATATGGAAAAAAATTACATGACTAAAAAAAAAATTTAATGGGAATATATGCTGCCCAAGAGAAAATAAAAAATAAAAAATAAGAATAACCTCTACCTTATTGTTTGTTTGTTTACTTAGTTAATTCTTTTTATTTTCCTTATTCGATATATTTGTAGTGCATATAATAACAGATATAGTTGGTTTGGAGTGAACCAATTGAAAACTCTATTTGCGAATTGACTGTTGTAGTATGGTAATAGGTTAGTATAATATTAGTTTATGTTTGTGTGTATATTAGAATTGTTCGATCTAAATTTATATTATTTTTATTCAAAATATAAATGGGGAAGTCATCTACAATTGATGCATATTTTAAAAGAAAAAATGCTTATGACCCGGAAGCCAGTGCATTATTGCCAACTTTCGGGATTTGAAAGAACGTTGAATCCCATTTTGATTGATAATTGGATTGAAATGTACTCAGAAAGAATCATTTTGTTGTTGTTGAGGCTTAATATATTTCTCGTGTTTGAACTTTGAAATTTTCATTTTTAATTTTGGCACCCCCTAAGACAAAATCCTGCCTCCCCCCCTCCCCCCCGGGGTACTTTTAGTGCAGCATATTGTGTATTTTTGCCTTTGAGAAAGAAAATGAATGCATATACAAACAATATGATCATTTTCAATTCTGTTCCCGGATTTGTGTTCATTATCTCCTATCATAAAACGAAAACCATTCTGTAATTTTTTTATATGATATAGTGGTACTGGATTGCATGTCCATTGATCTCAATTATGGTGATAATATGTAAAAATAATTAATGCATGTTTTGATTATATATTCTTCTTTCCCCCTTCTTCCCCTAAGTAAGAGCAATAGAAACTATAACAGTTTCCTAACTTCATTCTTTCATTGAAAGGTTTAAAAAAATTTCTTTTTCACATGCAATGGTACGTTCATTCTTGTAATATTTTGATTTGTTAGATTTAAATCACAGTACAATTAAGCATGTGTACTCATAAACCATGCTGCATTCTTTACTTTCGAGCAAAAAATGGAATTACTTTCTGAGCTCATATCAACTGAACCTAAGAGGTCAAGTAGTTCTGGTTGGAATTTCGTATTTTGCTGATGCGTGATTACAAGGGCTGGCCATCAACTAGCCCAGTCCTACTGTGGGCAATACATGCATGCATTCAAGTCATGAGCAACTTTTGAACCATTAAGCTTTTTACTGACCTCATAAAGTACTAGAGTTGATGATCTTGCATATATTGGGCAATTTTTCAAAGCAAGTACTATACCATGTGTCTATTCATGCAATACTATTAGTGTTTAAGAGCCTAATTTGGCACACCTCGGGCTGCAGGTTAGGGTTAACTTTACTTAAAATCATTTTTGGAGAACTATGTTTTCATATATCTTTTTATAGCTACGTACATTCAAAGTCCAAATTATGTCTTCACATATCAAAATTTTCATACTTGAAGTAATTGTGCCAAAAATTGGGGATGCAACTCTAGCCAATTAATAATCCTATCATCCTTCAAGTCATTTAAAAGTGTATCATCCATCTCTTAGAAGCAGTGAAATTTTGAATTCTAAAAGTGATTTTAAGCAAAGCTAATCCAAACACGACCTCAATCTACAGGCTAGCTTTTGTTTCAATTATGAATTTGCAGGTATGATATGGTCCAAAACCAACCCCACACACTGGGTTTGGTACATATATATATATATATATATATATATATATATGTTTGCTACTTGAAAGGCGGACCAGATTAAAGTAATGTCAACAATGGCCACACAATATATATGTCAACTGTTGGTGTGTGAAGAGCCTAAGTTGAATTTGCGTAATTTAATTCAATCACGAATGGTTCAAATTCATACATAGGCCCCAATTTTGTTTATAAAATGGTAAATCCGCTTGGAAACGTCAGGATGCTGCCCTATTGTAGATTTTTCTATGTACTCAAATATGATCTTATAATAAGATCGAGGAAGGCCTATATACCCTTCAAATTGGGTTTAATTTTAAAATACCTTGCAAAAATGCAATTTGGAAATATCTTAAAGGGAGCTAGTGGAGAATCAGTATACAATTGGCAAGGGGCTGAATTCTACCAAATATGCCCTAAAAATCTAGATTCAACTTATCATATATATATATATATATATATATATCTTGCGTAAAATATGAGAACTGAATTAATAAATCAAGATTATATATAATTTAGTATTTGTTTAGATTTATTGTTGTAGCCTTCTTGGGCTTTTTAAGGGGGTGATCGAGGTTCCTTTCTCTCCCTAGTTCTTCTTAGGTTCTTACCAAATCATTAATTTCTTCAATTTGTTTACTATTGTGCCATGCACATAAATTAATATAGAGGGGTCCTTGCACAACACACAACCCCGGGCGGCTAAAGGCTAGGTGGATTTTTAAAAATAAGATGTAAAATATCACAATAATATATATGAAATAATAATTAATTAGCATGCCTATTATAACCCAAGAATGTGGTCAAATTAAAGGGGAGAAAGATCCAACATTCTTATAATCTAATGGCACCTCTTGCACTGTTATAAAGGGAACATTTTGAGTTTGATCCCTATTCGCGTAAATATTTGTTGAGTGAAGTTTAGGTTTAATTGATGCTTATAAATTAACCAAAAAGGTGGGAAGATGTAGAAAGAAATTAGTAAATAAGCAAACCAATGGCCCTTGTGATCTAATGGTGTGTCTTTCTTTCTCACAATGTGAGCATCTTGAATTTGAGTCTTCAAATATTGAAGTGAGGGAGTATTAGAAACCCCCCTAGCTCCCCAGATATCCCAAGGGTCTGTTTGGGTCTCTGCAAGGAACATTTAACAACAATTTATTTATTTAATTATTTATTTTTAAGTCTTGGTAGGTAGGGGAAGCATTGCACAGGCAAGGTTCCTTGCTTAAAAAGTTAAAAGTTAAAACCATTTTCTTTTGAAACTTGACTCTATTTAAAGCCACTTTCCTTCTGACTATGTTTATCACGCTTTCCTATAAGTGTGCCTATGATTTAGGGTCAACAAGAAGACCCATTCGTGAATTTTATTTATTTATTTATTTTGGCATCCTTTATTGGTCTTGAAAGAATAAGCCCGTTTAGCTTAATGGGCTTATAATGGTACAGTGGGCCTGTCAGTGTTGAAGCTCACAACAAGGGAGGGGATGTTGACACACCCTTGAATTATAAGCCCACCCCCTTCAATTTTGTTTTTTTACCGTTTTATGAAAAAATACATTGTTTTTAAGAAAACTAGCCGCGTTGTCCACTAGAAAACATCATTTTGAACAACTTTGTAGAAGATTTTTCCAAAATCTATCATTTAAGTAGATTTTTTGACCATTTTATTATTTTTACAAAATATTTCGTAAAAAATGCCAAAAAGTCTGCTTAAATGATAGATTTTGGAAAAACTTTCTTCTACAAAGTTGTTCAAAATGATGTTTTCTAGTGGATAACTCAGCTAGTTTTCTTAAAAACAATGTATTTTTTCATAAAACGGTAAAAAATCAAAATTGGAGGGGGTGGGCTTATAATTCAAGGGTGTGTTAACATCCCCTCCCCACAACAATAAGTATAGGGCCACAGTTTAAAGACATAGTAACCCTGCAGTTTCCATATGCCATCCAAGTCAGATGATAAAGTGTGTGGGATATATATATATATATCGGATTGTATTGCATGATTGATTTTATTTTATTTTTTTTGTCTTTAAGAAACACAGGACTAGGATGGAGGATCGGATAGCTCACCCTCTTACCCTCTTTTAAGGGTCGGGAATTTGAACATTAGACTTTTACATAAAAGGAGAAAGACAACAGTAGGCCACAAGAGGCTGTGATGCCTTTCCTTGAAATTTTCTGAAATGATCCAATGTCTTTATGTGCATCCAGCACGATTCCTCCCGAATGCATTTACTGGGTACAGCTAATGATATAATAATCCCTCAAATTGACCTTTTCTCAGCTACTTTAGTCCTTAGCGTACTTCTAGGTCAATAGGTTAAGATCAAACTCTGCTTCACTAGATCATAGAGATGGTCAACCAACTGAATGGTCCAGATTCATGGGTTTGTTGAGAAAAGTTACGTGGGGATGATGGATGGAGTCACTTTCAATGGAATTAAAAATTCGTTAATTAAATCATAATTATCAAATTGATAGTGATTGAATTGTAGTATATACTATATAGAATATATTGATAATCCCTGGGAATGTGTATATATTAAGCAATAAAATAAAGAAATTAAGTGACATTTCCAATGGGTAAAAAAAGAGCATGGTAAAAGCTAACAAGAACTATAATACATAAGCTTGGAAGTTTCTGATAAACAGCCTGTCTTGTTCACACCATTAGCCTCCAAATACCTTGACTTACAAGGCTGCCTTCTGTCTTCACCATAAGACTCCTTCCCCTTTGCTTTGTTATATCCGAAATCTTTGCTTTCTTCGTGCTTCATCAACCTGTTTTTCTTTTAGAGGCACCTCACTTTATATTCATTAAATCATCTTAATTCTTGCGATTTTCTTCAACCGGAGAAATGGCTTGGAGATGTTTTTGTTGCATCTCCGAAGAGCAACCTGAGATCAGGTATGCGTTATTAAGTGAAGATTTAATTAATTCATTCATATCTGGTACCAACTTTTAACTTGAATTTTTCTATAATTTTTTTACATTTTTTTTTTTTTGTTTGTTTTTTTTTTCCCTCAAAGTAGTGGAAGTGTAAATAAGAAGAAGGATTACCCATGGGATGTGTACAATCTCAAGGAGCTTCTTCATGCAACAAACCACTTCCATACTGATAACAAGATTGGTGAGGGAGGGTTTGGAAGCGTTTATTGGGGTCGAACAACTAAAGGAGTCGAGGTATGCAATCATGTCCACTTTTTTTCTTCTTTCTGTTGTCCTTAGAACCAAATTTGAAAATCAAATAAAATAAAATTAGAATTATACACTTATAAGTCTCTGTCATGAACATTTTATGCTACAAGGTCTCAAGAAACTCATAGTATAAAATTGAAACTCGTGATATAAAATCTAAATTCAATAAGTTTTAGATAATTTTCCTATAAAATAAAAAGATACTTGCTCTTGGGTTTTTTATTTTTTATTTTTTATTATTTTTGTTTTTTTGTGTTCGTTGAAGTATCCAAGTTGATCTTGCAGATAGCAGTAAAACGATTAAAGGCGATGAGTGCAAAAGCAGAAATGGAATTCGCAGTGGAAGTGGAGATACTTGGTAGGGTGAGACACAAGAATCTGTTAGGTTTGAGGGGTTTTTACGCTGGTGGGGAAGAAAGGCTTATTGTCTATGATTACATGCCTAATCACAGCTTGATAACCCATTTGCATGGCCAACTTGCAGCCGATCACTTGTTAGATTGGCCACGAAGAATGAGCATAGCCATCGGATCTGCAGAGGGATTAGCGTAAGTAAATTCATCTAATTTTCTCAAAGAAAAAAAAAAATTTGTATACCCATATGTCCATGATATAAGTAGTTTATACCCACTAGATTCAAGGATTTTTTTTAAACATAGCAACTAGTAAAGGAATTTGAAAATCTCAGGAATCCCATGGTATAAAATTATTTTAATTATATTATACTTCCTCAAACATATTGATCAAACGACAATTTTTTTCTAAAACTACTTGAATTTCTCATTTCATTAAGGTACTTGCACCACGAGGCGAATCCTCATATAATTCACAGAGACATAAAGGCCAGCAATGTTCTTTTAGATTCAGAATTTCAAGCAAAAGTTGCAGATTTCGGCTTCGCAAAGCTGATACCAGATGGAGTTAGTCATCTGACCACAAGAGTAAAAGGCACACTAGGGTACTTGGCTCCAGAATATGCTATGTGGGGAAAAGTTTCAGAAAGTTGTGATGTTTATAGCTTTGGAATATTACTTCTAGAGATAATCAGTGCTAGAAAGCCAATAGAGAAGCTCCCTGGTGGAGTAAAGCGCGATATCGTTCAATGGGCAACTCCATATGTTCAAAAGGGAGCTTTTGATCATATTGCAGACCCAAGGTTTAAGGGTAAATATGATCATGCACAATTGAAATCAGCCATTTTAATAGCGATGAGATGTACAGATGGTAATCCAGAGAATAGGCCAAGTATGATGGAAGTGGTGCAGTGGCTTAAAGGTGGTATAGGGACAAGGAAGAGAGAAGTAATGCATAGGGAAGTAATGGTTGAAGAAGATGAAGTTTATGATGATGATGAAGAAGATGATACAGATTATGAAGGGTATGGCATGCCCACAGGACGAACGCCAACAATTTCAGGAACTAGAATGAGATGAATGTGGATTTTTATTGCGAAATCGAATTGTATTTTCTTGGCCTTGGATTTTTTTTTTTTCCTTTTTTTTTTTTTTTAAAGTTATGTAACAGAACAAGCTGAAAGACAATATGTGACTTGGATTATACTAGGGGGCGTTTGGTTGCCTGTAATGTAATGTAATTTAATTAACTGTAAAGTAGATTACAGTGTAATTTGATTAAATTGGTAATTTAAATTACATTCCAAATTACATCCCACTTGTTTGGATGAGTAGGGAATGTGAAGTCAGATTACATTACATTACCCAGAAATGCGTTTGGATAGCCATCTAATTTAATTGACTGTAAAGTAGATTACATTACATTATCCGGAATAACATTACATTACCCAGAAATGCGTTTGGATAGGCATGTAATTTAATTGACTGTAAAGTAGATTACATTACATTACCCGGAATACATTGGTTAAAGATCGCAATCCATTTTACAGCCTTTTTTCATGGTAGATTACACCCATAAAGTGGATTACATCCGCACCATGACGCTCCAAACATGATTTAAGCTATGTAATGTAATCTGAGATTACATTACATAACTCTTTACAGGCAACCAAACGCCAAATGTTTGATTTCAAAGGATTGATTGAATATAAAGAGATCCATTTAATCTTCTCGATTTTTCGCCTCTTCTCCTTTTTTTGGTTTTCTTATAATAAGTGTGTCAAATTTATTATTGTTATTTTTATAAATTTTTTGGGTATTGGACAAAAAAATTGCAACTAGTCTATATTAGACGGTTCATTGGCCAAAGCCTAGAAAACACTTATTTTATGGTGTACACGACAAAGAGAGATACCACCAAAACTAAGACGGCTGTGGAAGTCACGATAAACCTTGGGATAGAAAACCTTGTCAATAGCATTCAGTGGAAGACTAATTTATTATAAATTGTTTGAATTATGTCATTCGAGTATATTCTATTCAGAGTTTTTAAGAATATCTTTTAATAGTGAGACAAGGACACACGCCCTACTAATCAACGTTTGACCCATTGTTGGGAAACAAAGCCCATGACTGTGTATTTGAACCGGGCTATGACATGATCACTCTAGCCCATCTTCATACACAAGATTTAAATGGGCCTTGGAATAACCTTGGGCTTGAATCTTTAAACTAACTCAGTAATGGGCTTTGGATGAGTACAGTGACCCTTCTCGGGTCAATGTACATATGGATATAAGAGCCAAGAGGCAAGCCGAGACCTTATGCTGAAAATTTGAAGGAAGAAAAGTAGGAGGGATGGACTTTCCTTCTTCAGAGAAGGAAAACCCTTCTTCCTTCCTGCGTATTTGGTATGATAGAGAGAAGAGTTCCTTCCTTCCATCCTCTGTTTGATAAGTAAAGAGGAGGGAAATGATGGATTGCACTGAATTACAGTTTTACCCTTATATATTATTGTAATAAAGTTGGCATTATACAACTAAATGCTAATAATAAATAAATAAATAATCTAAATCATAAAGGGAATATTTACTGAAAAATAAAAAATGGAATATTAAAATATGTTTGAAATACTTTTTATAATTTATTAAAAATGTTAAAAATAATTTTAAAACAAAAAATTTATAAATAAAAAAAATTTTGAATTTTAGAAATAAAAAGTTTTTGACTTTTCAAATAGTCATTTTAAGAGCTAATAACATATTGGTTTATCAAAACAAAAGAAAAAATTGAAAGCCTCTCTCCAACGTGTGTGTGTGTGTGTGTTTGACTTTTCAAATAGTCATTTTAAGAGCTAATAACATATTAGTTTATCAAAACAAAAGAAAAATTTGAAAGCCTCTCTCCAGTGTGTGTGTGTGTGTGAGAGAGAGAGAGAGAGAGAGAGAGAATTAAAGCATAGTTGGTTGCAGACGATTCCAACACGACACACGCAGCTGTCTGTCGGTGGTAGCAGTGGTTTTTGCAAGCGACAAAAGTTTCAACGAGGAGAACAAATCTGGCCGGCTAGAGGGCAAGCTGGTCATTCACCTTGCAAGTAGCCTCTTCCTTCGCCTCATCCGCCCAAATTTGGGCGGATTGGTTTTGGCAGCGCACCCCTCCTCAAATCCATCCCTTCTCCGATCCCCTCCCTCCCATACCAAACACCCTCCTAAACCCTTCTCCTTCCACTTTTCCCCTCCTCTCCCTTCCATCTTTCCATTTTTCCCTCAAAACAAACAGGCCATTAGTCTGAACAAATGAGGTGGGCCAGAATGAAACAACCGGTCCACTATCCTCACTTGGTGTTCGCTAAACCCAACCCAACCCAATAAATGATATGAATGTTCAGTTGCAAAGCCCTTAGCTCATGAGAGATACGATAAGATAGGCCATGGGCTGTCATAACAGAGAGCCCAAACTCACATCCCAAAGTAGGGCTGCAAACGAGCCGGGCTTTGGGTTGCTCAAGCTTGACTTGGTCTAAAACTTGATTATTTAAGTTTAAGCCGAGCTCGAGCTTAAGTTAGTTGAGCTGAGCTGAGCTTTGGTATGTTGAGCTTGGCTCGTTCGTTCGCGAACAACTGAATTCATCTACAACCCTAAATTACAATGAGAGAGTTAAAAATTAATGTAAGAAAGACTAAAAACTGACTTCTATATACTTGATTTATTTTGAAAATAAAAAATTAAAGCCGTAAAAAAAAATTCATGTATATATTAAACTTACTTAAACCGAAATGATAAATTTTTTAATGAGTCTAAACATAAGCTAGGTTATTCATGAGCTTGAGCTTGTTACAAGCCTACTAACAAGCTTGTTTACAAATAAACGAACCGAGTCTAAGTGTGCTTGAGCTTGCTTCTTTACTAAACGAACAAATTCATGTACACGAATATTCTATGGAAATATTCTATGACCATTGAAAATAGTCATAATTTTTTAAAATATAATCTGCAAGTATTTCTAAAACAAGTGACCTGATACAACTTATATCAAGTGGACATGCTACTAGAAAGTGATATCAAAAAGGATTTGCAATTCATGTACACGAATCATTAGATGAGAATTTACATCTAATTCATACATAAAATATTAATTTTGATCAAATCATCCTTACGCATCATATCTCAACCATTCAATCAAACCTATGCATAAACTAAATATAAATCTCAACTAAAATTTTAAATAAAATCATTTCTAGAGAGAGAGAGAGAGAGAGACAGAGAGAGAGAGAAGGACAGTATATACTGCATGGCTGCGCCCATTATTTTGACAGTGCATGCTACTTGTTGTAATGTGAGAGAGATAATTAATGAATGTTTCTTAAAATCAAATTAAACTACCAGTTCGTGTGTTGGCCCTCATCAATCACCCTCAATATCAGGACCGGCTGGATGTTTCAAGAGGTATCTTTTACCAGTGGTAGCTCTGCACTTCACTTTTCCAAACAAATATATTTATAGATTTGTAAATAAGTATGAATGAACATAAATTTGATATAATTTTTATTTATCTTTTTGTGAAATTTGTCTTTTATGAAATCAAGCATTGAATGGCATGTTTCTCTTACATAGATAATGTTTGTAAAATTTCAAGGTAATCAAAGAGTAAGAGCCAGCCTTTCTATTCTTAAAATTAAAGTAAGATTTTTTACTTATTAAAAATGTGACTACATGGATCGGTATTTAATTAATTTGATATTTAACAAACATAATTTGTATGGAAAAGCTTGTTATCTATAGATTAATATGACTCATTCAAGAAATTATTAAAATTTATTGAACTCACCCATCCACACATACATATATATATATATTTGACTATTGAAAAGTGATTTATAAGAAGTATCTATATTTTTTAATGGGAAAGTTGGTGTCACTGTGACAGTGACAATTTTTCATATTGCTAGTTTTTCAGAGTGAGTTTTTCATTGGCTGTGAAACAGAGAACTGCTGTTCTAAATCCCTCTTCTTCAGTTGTCAACTAAGATAGGGTCTGTTTGCATTTTTTTTTTTTTCTATAAAGGTATCTTAAATTAGCTTGTGCCTACCAGATTAAATCTTGCACCCCAAACAAAACTTTCAAAACAAGTTTTCACATATCAATATTTTCATACTAAAAGTGATTTTAGTAAAAGTTGAAGTCTCTTAACTTTTGCTACGATCACTATTACTAATATGAAAATTTTGTCATGCATTTTATCATTTTTCAAGTTGTTTAACAGTGATTATCATTCATTTTCTTAGATCAAGTGAAATTTTAAATTCTAAGAGTGATTTTAGAAAAAACTAATACAATGGGGCCCTAATTTATATACATAGAAATTTAAATTCTTTGCTTGAATTTTTTTGTAATCCTGACCATACACACAACATTAAAAAATTACATTCATCTTTTATTTTAGTTAATATATCATGATTTTAGATAATCAGATAAATCAAAACACAAAATAACCTAAACGGATGATTTAGGTTCATGTTCACAGCTTGGAAGGACTATGCTTACATGTGTTTTAATATATTAACCTTGAAAGTAGCCAAAATAGGAAACAGCTACTGGTATTCCAAATCCCAAGAGCAAATCCATAGAACCTAGTTGTCCTACAAAACTAGTAGCCTAATAGCCATAATTAAGAACCCGGCCCCTACGAAATTGGGGAGGCTTTTGGCTGTTACAAACTTACAACAAAAAAGCTGTAGGACTCTGTGTCTCATCACTCCATTCACGACTCAAAAACACAAAAACAGTGGATCTGTTAAAAGCTTAATAAAGTTTGTGAAAGCATTTGCATGCTCTCTCTCTCTCTCTCTCTCTCTCTCTCTCTCTCTCTCTCCACTTTTAAGAACATTTCATATACAATAGAGATAGAGCGCAAATTAAGTTGGACGAGCTAAGGTAAAAAGGAACATTTAATATATATATATACATTGGAAATGATCCATCGGGTTCCATACCCCATTTGGATAAATACGGTCCACTACTCTTTGAGATAGTTGGGATGGCTATTTTGAAAAATTGACCGTTGGATTAGATATTCCTGTTACGTATGTCATGTCATCCAAAAATCACAATGATCCAACGGTTGGTTCATGGGAAAAATGTCTGTGAAAAAAACTGACACTTAAAGAACGATAAAATGTCAGGTTTTTTCACAGTCAGTTTTCTCATAAACCAACCGTTGGATTACTGTGATTTTTGGCAAACATGACATACGTAATAGGAGTATCTAATCCAACGGTCGATTTTTCAAAATACTTGTCTCAACTATCCCAATGAGGAGTGGATATGTTCATATCGGTTTTACGCAAAATTGTGTAAGGTCACTTTTATATGGCCAATTTTATATGACAGTTCGTAAAACTGACCGTTGGATTAGGTGCCCCTCTTCTGTATGTCATGCTTGCAAAAAATCACAGTGATCCAATGGTTGGTTTAAACTGACATTAAAAAAAAATAGTAATATTTTGAAGAACAAATAAGTTGCATATGTTCACAATAACATTATTCAAAATCCAACCGTCGGATCACTGTGATTATTTACAGGCACAACATACAGGAGAGGAGAATCTAATCCAACGGTCAGTTTTACGAATTGTCATCTAAAATTGGCCATATGGAAGCAACGTTATGCAACTTTACGTGAGACTGACCCGAACATAACAAATAAGTTAATGTAATCATGAAACTAGTAAATAATTATGGAATTCATGTTTGAAAAAATTGACTGTTGGATTAGTATTATACTTGTATATATCATGCATGTCAAAAATTACAGTAATGAATTAGGAGCAAATCTATGTCTACTTTCTAATTTAAGGGGTGCCATCCTTAACTTTTCGAAAGTATTTGTATTAGCTTTATATTAAATTACACATCAAGAACATTATTTGTAATATGACACTTCCTACTGAAAATTCAAAGGGGTTGAGATGGCCTTGGAAGAGAGAAAAAAAGAAAGGAAAAGTGTAGTAGAGGAAGGATCAAAGTTTTGATGAGGGTTATATGTCTATGACTTTTCCTCAATGTATAAATATTCTATTTTTAACATCACTATGTTAATTTGTAATGGTCTTGAATAAGTTCAAATCATATATTATAGTTTGAAAGCTTGAAATACCCATCAATAGAAAATTTGAAAATAGCATGTATGATTTGCCTCTATTATGACGCTATTATCACAAAGAAATTTGTTGGTAAATTTTAATGACTACCTCCTAAAATCCAAAAATTATATATATTGAGATATATAAATTGTTACTCTTGAGTTTTGGTATATTTGTCACGCTAAGAATTCTAAGTTTTCAGATTTTCAAAATTTTGGCACGTACCCCTTGACATAAATTTTTGACTCCATCCCTTGATCCAAAGGTCTATTTCTAAAAAATGTAAACGAAAAAAAATTTTGACAGTTTTCAACGACCACAATTTTATCGGTTTATATTTTGAGATATTTATATTAGATCATCATAATTTTTTGTGTGCATGACATTTATAAATTGAATACCTAAATTAACTATTAATTTTTTAAAATATATATATATCTTAGAGTTATCTATTAATTTTTTACTTATTTATAAGCATATGCAGAGCATTCATGTAGATAGATCCGGTGTGTTTTGTTATAGAGAAAGGGAAAGAGAGAGCACAGCTGGAGAGAGAGAGAGAGAGAGAGAAGGGTAAAAAGGAAGGAGCCGGCCTAGATAGGTAGGTATTTCAAGAAGAGAGCAGGGAGTATCCAGATGCCATTTACTTGTCAGTCCGTGTTTCTCTGCTAACGGTTTGTGAAATTTAAGGGACCGATAAGAGCTAGAGGGAAAAAGTGAAGAGATGTATAGGGATGGTGATGGTCCCGCTACGTTTGCAGCCTTACTGCAGGTGCAAAAGGAAGTGTGGAGAGACTGGCGAGAGAGAGAGAGAGACCTCTCTAACTTTACTGCCTGTATAACAATCACGAGGCAAGTGGGATCTAACACCCAAAATTCATGCTGCTCCTGTGACTACCATAACACCATGGTCCTGAAAATGATGTTACTCGTCAGATTTAAAAAATGATAATCCATTACATATTTCATTCATTTATTAAGAACCGATTATCTTTATCATTTAAAAGAAATAAAAATATAATTTTTATCCATGTGAACGACATCTTACACCGATTAAGGTATATGAAAATAAATTCAGAATAGATCAAATAGGCCAACTTTCCTCAAGCTCTCACCTGATCGAGGTCACTTCTTAAACTCCACAAACATATCTCTCTCTCTCTCTCCCTCTCCTGTGCTGTGATGGGTTTGGCAAGGAGAATACGACTTTTGAAGACGAAGTGCTTCAAAGGAAAGCAAATTTCATTAGTCATTACACTGATTTCTAGCTAATAGCGAATTGGATTTAGGGTGCTTGTCCTCTGTAAACGCATGAGATAATCTCCTAATTTAAAACCCAAAAAATAAAATAAAAATAAAAAGCTTTCGTTTGTAACCCAAAATTTGATGGCCTCAAGTTTGCTTGGTCTAAAGGAATTATTCTAGAAATGAATTGTCAGGCTGCATTTTTACTTCGAACATTTCTCTTTCTTTATGAAATGAGGTTTTGAATTCCATTTCTTATTGATGAGGTTCTTAATTAGTTCATTGGTTGCTCATCTCCTTATAAACAACTAACTATTAATCTTACTAACGTATATCGTCTAAAAATAAAACCCTCACGTGACATCTGGCACCTTGATAGGTGCATGTTTAGTTGTTAACAATATTTGTGGCAGCCATGCCAAGTTTTGGGTGGATTAGTTAGCTACCAACAGCCTATTTAAGGCATATATGGTTTGGATTAACTTTACCTAAAATTATTTTCTATCTATTATTACTCAAATTATTTAAAATAATTATCAATCCATCTTTTTAGATTAAGTGGTATTTTGAACTTTAAAAATGATTTCAAATAAGGTTAATCCAAACATAGCTTAACTCTTTGGATATATATTTTTTTTTAAATAAAAAAATAAAAAAATTATGCTGTTCCTTTTGCACTTTCCCCCCTTCTTGCTTCTGTTGGGTCACATTACAGGGCTTTGTATGACCAAGGTTGTTTTGATGTAATTGGGCCTTGGCCCTCCCTTTGAACCAATAAAATTTGCTGCCCCTATTTCTGTGTCACCCACCACATTAGATTTTTTAGTTTTCGTCCACAATTTACAGTGTAATAACATAATATACTCACCGAACAAGCACTCGATCATCATAAATTCTTAGTTATAGCATTTATATAGTTGTTTTTTTTTTTTTTTTTTGAATTCATAACCAACAAAAGATACAGCAATTATATATATATAGGACTAAAACGATGACCGAAATAACTGAAATCATCAACAAATTTCTTTATAAAAATCAATGATAAATTATACTTTGCCTTCCTGAATTATTGGTCATTTTTACATTGTCCTCATGTGATTTCAATTGCATTAATGTACTCCATAAATTATTAGATTGCATCAAATTATCCCCTTAATTATCTCAGTTAGACATTAGTTTTTTTTTTTTTTGTTGAAACATAGTGTTTGGCTTATTATTTTTTTTATGCATTATTTATCTTAAATTGCTAATGAATCTACAGGCATATAAAAAAAATTTATGATTTTTCTCAATATATTTTATTTATTATGAATTTTATTTACTGTATTGATAAAATAATTCATAAAAAATAAAATACGTTGAAAAAAATTATTAAACTTCACCGATATGTTTATAGACACATTAGCAATTTATGATAAATACTACATAAAAAATAAATAAATAAATAACAAGTCTAACATCATTTTTCAGTCAAAAAATTTGACAGAAGAGTATAATTTAATACACTTTAATAGTTTATGGGGTACATTAATGCAATTGAAATCAAAAGGCACAGCGTAAAAACGGACAATAGTTCAAAAGGCAAAATATAATTTTCTCTAAAATCAAATTTGGAATATTTATATGCAATAATCAAAACATCTATTTTAGTTGGTCCCATGTGACTATGCCCTTACAAATTATAAATAAATAATATATATATATATATATATATATAGTACAGGATCCAGTATTAGAATGTCATAATGTAAGTGTGCTGTCTCTCTCAATGTGAGCAAATTTTGCGCACAAGCTTCTAAAATTTAGGTGGGGGTGGCTACCGGCCTCCACTGAGTCGGTGGTTCCAACAGCGGAGATAATGTAATTTCATATTTCGTAGATACAGAAAGGGGAAAAAAAATCATTCAAAACTTTGTTTCATGTTGACATACTAACATTTATTGATTTTTTACCGAGCGAAAGAAAAATGCGAAAAGGCAAAATACATGTACATATGTAATAGAACATTAAAAATAAAAAATGCAAAAATACAATGCACCAAAGTTAAAATTGGACTTTTTTTTTATCAAAAGATAAAATTTAAAATCGGATTCAAACCAAAAAGAAAATAAAATAAAAAATAAAAATGCTAATTTGAATTAATTAATTTGAAATGTAGACATTAATTTTCAATCAGCAATTGATGCACCTTTAGGAGAAATGTGGTACGTGTACATATATAATAAGCCAATGTAATGTACAACTTTTACGGTCACATTGGAAAAGAAGTGAATAAAACAAAAAAGAAAAAGCCAAGTTGACAGTCGTTTCTAGCTTTTTGCCATGCCAAATTGACACTCTTTATTATTTATTTACGTGGATCCCACTTATATTTTAAAGGGAAATTTGGCCAAAAATTCATTTTTAGAGTTTTTTCTTTCATAAAGTCCCTTGAAAATCTTTTTCCTTTTGAAAAATTCCCAATGGGTATAATTTACCTCCGAGTGTTATTGTTATTTTTTTTAAATCATTTTTTCTTGGGGATGGATCTGCCCTTAAGGAGCTACTCCATCCATGACCAAAAGTCAACACTCTTATTTTTCGGCGAATTCTCGACGTCGGGAGAGAACTCTACCACGAAGATCTTCTTTCTTCCATGATCTTCTTCTTCTCATCTTCCATCGTCCATAACTTGGCTAAACTCGTTCATGGCAAACTCAGAGCTGGAACCACCATGTTCCTGGCCATGGAATACATCCTCGCTGTCAAATATTCTAACATATATCCTCAACAACTACGGCACCACTTGTTCCATCTCTCCCCCCTTGAAGTTGGTCAAAACTTTAAACAAAAATCCAAATCCCTCATGCACTTTGATCTGCACTCCAAATTTACAGAGGAAATTCAATCCGCAAATGAGAAGTGGTATTGATCTGCACTAAAAAAAATAGCACTCTAATCACGTTCTTCTAGTGAGTGAACATTATCGGCAAGAGTCTCCATTATTCCGATCCCAAACTCTCTATCTCTCTCTTTATACACACACACACACACACATAACTCTCTGTAAAACTTTCTATCCCGTCTCTCTCTCTTCCTCACACTCTCTCTTTTTTTGTCCCTATCCCTCTCCTCTTTTTTATTTTTTCTTTCTCCTACTATCTCTCTTTCTCTCATTTTTTTTTTTCCCTTGAAACTTTCTCTCCTCTATTAGCAGGGCAACATTTAGTTAGGTTTTTTTTTTTTTTTTTTTTTTTTTTTTTATGTAGTGAACTTCGTTTCTGGCTCAGTGAATTTCGATTCCAGTGTAGTGAACTTTCTAGGATCGACATAGTAAACTTTGAGTTGACATGACAGCGTTGAAGGTTATTTGAGAAAGGTGGGTTATTTTTGTCCAACACATGAAAGATCTTTTGAAATAAAAACCTTTGGCTAATTCTCTTTATTTTAAATCATATTTTTACTTTTAAAAATAAAATGTTAAGGAGTACTGTTTTGTAACCGGAACCTATTCTGTTAGATGAATTATAAAAAATAAAAAATAAAAAATAAAAAATAAATGATGAAAATTAAAGTTGAGAAAATTATTGACGTGGCAAGATGGCGAGTGGCAGGAGTTGGCCTGGTTAATAGGGAGGAGGAGCAAAGCTCGACCCAATGGGTGAAAGAAAAGATTTGAGTCATTGAAGTTCGCGCGAGAACGGCGTGTATGGGATTGTCGAAGCTACGAGCGAAAAGTTTGGCGGGCGGGCGGAGCACCTTTCACAGAGAGAGAGAGAGGCGCCTGGTTGGTAGTATCCGTCTGCCGCGCTCTGCACCGACCTGCATGCCTGCCTGCTCCCATTAAGAGAGAGAAAACAATAGAAGAAGAAAGGCAAGTGAGAAAGTGAGTGTGTATATGCAGATAGCGTACTCTTTTGTGAACTTTCTAGCTCTTCCTTGGGATTATGTGGGTCAAAATCTTCTTGCATGGATTTTGATGCCTTCCAAGTTCCATCTACTCCTAATACTTTATGTACATGTATATATATATTTTAAAAAAGAATTGCGTCTGTTTTTTTTTTTTTTTTTCTCAGCAATTAAGAACGTCAATTAATCACAATATTCTCTTCTTTAAAAAATATACTTTATCCTATACTACTTGATTATTATTATTTTTTTAAAATTATGTTTGTACTTTGTACATTTAAAGAAAATATTATGATTTTATTTGTGTATTTTCAGAATATATAAATTTAGATATTCAATTATACTATTAAATTAAGTGGTAATGTAGGTGCAGTTATTCCTAGATGGCATCTAATAATATGATTTAAATCGTGATTGATTTAGATTATTTTAGAAAATATTGGGTAAAATGCATAGACCGCCCATAAGATTTGGCTTAATCACACAGACCTTTCCCTAAGTTTCAAAAAATTTCAATCCGTCCCCTCAAGTTTGCTGCTATGTGAAAATACCTTCCCTCCGTTACACTTTCCGTCAATTTACAATCAAAATGTCTAAAATACTCTTGTCTTTATGCAATTAATTTCCATAGCCACCCGTTAACCTCATTATGCACATTTTGCAGCATGAAACCATATCATGCAGGCATCAAAATGTCTCAAGTATCTTAATTAGTTGATAGAAAGGTAGTGCCCTTCTCTATAAAACGTTATTTTCTATATGCAAATCTTGGTTTTTTTTTTTTTTTGGTTCTCACTTTTCTTGCTAATATAATTTTATTTGTATTTTCTTATGGCTTGGTTGTACCAAAATTTATTCAAAATTCATACAACAACTTCTCCATTTTGAGATGGATTCATGTGATTGAATTGCCAATAATGGCTTGATTGATAAGATGCATGTGACCCAAATGTGCAAACACGTTAACACTCTTCATCTTGTTTTCGAAGCTATTCATGCATCATTGATTGCCCTTTATTGGAACTAGAAAGGGCTAGCTCTAGTTCCAATCATATGTAAATGGTAAGAATATGCAATTATCGACATATATGAAACCATCGGTAATTAGGTGGGTGAAGTAGCACTTTCCTAAAGACTGTTGCTTGTGAGATTTGAAAGCTTTCACTTGCAATTTTCTTAGGTTTGAAGAATGTGCTGTTCAATTTTCTTAGGTAATTGGGACAAAATTCACAATAATTTAGGCTTTGAAGTAGTAGCGGGTTGTGGGGTCTTCTTAGATTTATTCAAAATTCCAAAATTTTCAAAATTTTATTTATTTATTTATAAATTGGCTCCATTGCAAATTACTCTAAAATTTTTAATAAGTTATAATGTCATAATAAAAATGTAAATTTTTTTAAATTGGATAGATGTTTAGTTCACTATGTGATAGGGTCTTTGAGTGTCTCTTCTTTGTTCATTTCTTTCACGTTAAAAAGTATGGTAACATATATATATATATATATATATATATATATATATATATATAGATTTTATAAGATTAAATTTAGTATAATTATTGAGTTCTTAACTGCCAAAACATAGCAAATGACTTGTTGGTGGCTCTAATGGCATGTATTTTCGTTTTTAGGAAAGAGATAGCCTGAGACTTCATATTCAAGCATATAAAAAATGCATCAATATTAATTCCTTTGTTAATATTAGTGGATATTTACACTATGTTTGGATTGAGAGAATTGGAGAGAATAGAAGAGAACCTCGTTAAGAAAAAAAAAGAGAAGAGAAGAGAAGAAAAATGGAGAAAGTTAACTATCTACCTGTTTGGATAGCTTTCATTAAGAGAAGAGAAGAGAAAATATTAAGGTGTCGGTAGAACAGTAAATTTGCCCCCTTTCTCGATTTGGAGAGAACAAAAAATCATTAATTTTCTTCCCACTTTCTCTTCCCCACATTTTCTCTCTCCTATTTTTGAAAACCAAATAAGGGAATTAGAGAGAAACTTAATTTTTTTTCTCTTCTCTTCTCCCCAACTTTCTCAATCCAAACACATTGTTAGGCTAGCTAGGGAAGTTTTTATTATTTTTAACAAAAAAGAAAAAAAAAATGATCCCATATGGACAAAATCTCAGCTTCACCCCTGGCAGCTTTCTCTCAATTAGGAGTTTAGAAGAGAAGCTTGGGAGTTGGAAAACAAAGAAAATAAAATATTCATTACATACACATTTTATCAATATATCTTGCCTTCATTAATGAACAAGATACATGTATGTTGAGAATTGAATGTGATTCTTCTTTACTGATTAAAGGGTAAAATTGATATTATGAAAGTTTTACTAAACCACTTTTCTTCTCTCCATTTCTTGGATTTTTCCTACTTGTGGGGATAAAAATGTGGGCTTCAAGGGATTTTAGACCTCTTAATTTCTTTTCTTTTGATCTTCTCTTTAGCAAACTCAAAAACAAAAAGAAAGTTGGTCCTGCTATCTTCATTTCTTTTCACTCGATCTCTCCAAATCACTCCATCCAAACACATTGGAAAACACTATAAATACTATCATTCAAAGTACTATAAACCCACACCAAACAACTATGTAACTTCTAAAGACATACTATTAATTACAATATTAACATCATCTTCAATTGAAAATCTCTTAATCCTTTATATTTGCAAGAACAAGACAATTTCTGAGGTAATGGCTTCCAGTTTTAGCACAATTATCAGCACATTAACCAAACCACTTGTATACAGGGGCGGACCCGCCCCCACCCAAAATTTAAAATCTTTTGAGGTTAATTTAAAATTTTTAGAAATTTCAAATATTTTTAAAATTGCCCCCACTATGTTATTTGTGAAAAACCTTTAAAATTTTAGTTTTAGGTAGCATTTGAATGGCCGGCTTGCTCGGTGGGTTTGGGGTTTCATACCCCAAACCATTATTTGGATGGGTTATTAGGGGGGCAGTTTACAAACCCAAAGGACTGAGGAAGCCGGCCAAAGGGAGGTTATTGAAACCTCTTGCGAGCGTGGGTTTGAGGTTTGGCAACCCGGAAATGGATTTTACAAATTTGATTATTGACCAGCGTGCCCCTTAGTTTTGCTAGCAACAAATCGTTCTTCCATCCCTATCCCACATATTTGGCTTAACCCATTCTCACACAGCAGTAGCCATGGAAGATAGAAGAAGAAGAAGGAGGAGGAGGAAGAAGAAGAGTCACGCAGCCATGGAAGGAGAAGGAGAATAAGAAGAAGAAGAACAGTCGTCGCTGATGCTGCTCCTGTTATATATATATATATTTGTGCATTTGATTCTCTTGCTTAAAGAATAGTAATTTGGTAATTATATTGATTTTGTTGTAAATCTTGATGATCCAAACAAACAAAGGTCACGCATTTCCAGGCTTAAGATTTCCAGCATTCCAAACATTGGTTTAGGATTACAGAGTTACAAACCCAAACCCCCCGATTAGACATTCCCAAACTTGAGATTCCTAGCCCGCGTACCAAACGCACCCTTAAAGTTTTAGCATTTTTTTAAAAAAGTAGAGAAATTTAAATTTAATTGGTGTTTAGGTCATACGTGATGAGGTTTTTAAGTTTCTCTCATCTAACTATCTCTTTTAGGATAAAAGTATTGTTAGACACTTGTAATTTTATATTTTATAAGATTAAATTTGATATTATTAATGAGTTTTTAAGTGCATCTACATAGCAAATGACATGTTGGTCTAAAAGTATCTTTAATGGTATACCATTTGAACTACCATTATCAAAATTTGGCATTGGTACCCAAATAAATTGCTCCAAAGGTATATTATTTGAGGTACCAAATTTTGGCAATAGGCATATGGGTTGCCAAATTTGGTACCTCAAATGACAACTGTCATTTGTGTCATATTATACTTTCTCTTTAAAAAATGGAAAATACTAAAATATAGCATTATTACAGTGTTAGAGCGCATATGTGACAAAATTTGACACTGATCCATTTGGTACCATTTAAGGTGCCAAATTTTGGCATCGACATTGGAAATAGAGAGAGACTTCACATTTGAGAATATGAAAAATGCATTGATATTCATTTGTTAAGGTAGAGATAGATTGTTATCGTTTGGCCCAAAAAAAAAAAAAAAAAAGCGCCTAAATTGATAAAATCCTAGCTCCGCTCCTACTTGTATAATAGGTTTGATTTTGCTCCACACTCAATGTCAAACAATTTATTCAAATATAATTAGTAGTAAAGTGTAGTTTCAACCAATAAAAAACAAAGTGAAATTAAACCCAACTTAAATGATTTTTTAAAAAAAAAAATTAAAATATTTAATTTATAATATAAAATTTGAAAAAAAATAAATACCATAAAAAAAATTAATTAATTAAAAGTCAAACAAATAGGTAATACTCAACTTCCATGCAAGAGCAAGCTCATTTTATTTAGCTCATCCAAAAAAAAAAAAAAAATCTCATTTTATTTTCATCATAAAATAATTAGTCATAATTATGTGCATGTTAGCGTGATGCATTTAGTTAATTTTCAAATATGTATTTTGAAAAATCGATAGTTAGATTAGATATTCTTTTTATGGATGTCATAAATGCCATAAATTAATTAAAGTTATTCGATATTAGCATCCTAAAATTCAAATTATATGAAAATGGGACGGTTGAAAACCATCACCACAAGAACATTTCTAAAAAACTTATCATTCAAATATAATTTTTGGTATGTGTGCATGAAATGCGCAAGAATAGTATTTTATTTAACCTGTATGTTTTCCAAAATAAATATTCCATATATATTTTCCGGAAGAGTAATCCTACTCGAACTAAAAACTTAAATAAAATTATGTGAATTTTTCAACACATCAATACAATAAAATTTTGGCATTCATAAATTTTTTAATGCATGAACAAAAATAAAAATTAAAATACTGTAAAAAAGATATAGATTTTATCATATTTTCATGTCAGATGATTCGCATTATTTAAAAATGAAGATATTTTTACTTCCAAAAAAAAAAAAAAAAAAAAAAAAAAAAGAAAAAAAAAGAAAAAAAGAAAAGAAAAGAAAGTAAAAGGTGGAGGATCTCTCGGTGCCCATATGAGCCCTCCTTGGCATAACAAAAAATAAAAATAAAAATAAAAATAAAAGACCCCCAAAATTAAAACCTATTTGGGGGAAGAAAAGGATTGGGGGATGACATAGGGTACAGGAAAGTGGGTTGAAAGAAAGAAAAATGTTCATACTGAGAAAAATGGAGAGAGAGAGAGAGAGAGGGAGCGCACATGAATCCAATACAAGGCAGAGAGGTGATGAGTCTATGGAGGCAGAGGCATCGATTCGAGTAGTCCACATCGCTCCTCTGAAAAACAAACCCCCTCTCTCTCTCTCACTCGCATACTCGATCTCCACTATCTCTCTCTCTCTCTCGCGAGAAGTCGGAGGCTCCGTCTCTTTAACTCAACATTAATTGCGCTCGAAAAAGGATGTTAAATTCTGGAGCCGCGTTTTTCAGTATCAGTACAATCATTACCCTCACTAATCATGCATTTTCACACCCTCCTCCGTACTCCCTCTCTCTCTATCTCTTTCTCTCTCTCTCTACTACTGTATCAAATGGCTCCTCAAATTACAATGTGCGTGTGTGGATGAATTAGGTGATTAACTGAAGGGTCATATTCACAGCAGTTCCACAATGCCGACTTTTTCTGTTTTCTCCTTCGAACGCCTTGATATCGCTTTAGCTCTGTATCTCTCTCTATCACCTATTATGCTTTGTCACTTTCCCTTTTGAAGATACTGTTGAAATCTCGTCTAAAAGCCACCCAAAACCCTTGTGAATTTTAGTAACAAAATTGAAAATACATAGTATGTATTCTAGTTCCACAGTAATGGTATATGTGCTTGTTCTTCTTGTTCAGGTTCTTGTTTAAGGTTTTCTCTTTTCTTTTTTAGTCTCTTGAGAAAGACTTTTGGGCCCATTTGAGATGGCTGACAGCAAAGGAGATAACACCAAGCAGCAGCAGCAACAACAACAAGCAGCTTCTTCTCCTAAAGACCCACTTGATGAATCAACTGAAACGAGGCAGCAACACCAACACCACCAACAGTCGCCGACGGCGGTGGTTGCCGGAGCTCCGTTCATATCTATTCCTCCCCTCTACGTTAATCCTAGTGGTGCAACATCTTCGCCTTTTGAACAACAGTTTGAAAGTGTGAATCCAAAGAGACCCAGATATGGTAGTGGTCAATGGAAGCTATTACCATCTCCATCACAAAAACAACAAAAACAAACCCAAATAGCTATACTCAACATTGAGTCAAGCCCATCTCCAACAACACACACCACTACTAGCAATAACCCACAAACCAGACAACCGCACATAGCCGCCGCCGCAGCAGCAGCAGCAGCTTCATCTTCAGACACAGCATCATCACCTTCTCACTCCCCTCACCCATCTCTCTCTGCAGCCTCAGGCCAAGACACAAACAAACCAGAAGGAGAGCAATTTCACCCCCAGTTTCGTAAAGGGAAATACGTGAGCCCAGTGTGGAAACCAAACGAGATGTTATGGTTAGCTAGGGCTTGGAGAGTCCAATACCAAGGCGGGTATAATGGGTCGGGTTCTGTTACTGGGTCGGGTTCATCTTCAGCACCGGAGGGTAGTGGCGGTGCTCCAGCGGTGGGGGTCAGTGACGTGGCAGTCCCGTCGGCGAGGGGGAAAACTAGGGCTGATAAAGATAGAGAAGTAGCAGAGTTTTTGAACAGGCATGGAGTGAACAGAGATGCGAAGACAGCTGGGACTAAGTGGGATAATATGTTGGGTGAGTTTAGGAAAGTGTATGAGTGGGAGAGAGGAGGAGAGAGAGAACAAGTTGGGAAGAGTTATTTTAGACTTTCGCCTTATGAGAGGAAGCTTCATAGATTACCTGCTTCGTTTGATGAAGAGGTGTTTGAAGAGTTGTCTCAGTTCATGGGGTCTCGCATGAGAACATCACAGAGTAGAGGAGGTGGTTCTGCCATTAATGTTTCTGTTGAGGATAGTAGAGCTGCTCTTGCTCTTGCCGTGGCTGCTGCAAAACCTCTTCCTCCACCCCCTCCTTTCAGAGAAGATGACCATTCTCTCTCTGGTATGTAGATGGACAATCAGATATCATAGAAAAATGATAAATGAATCAAATTTAAAATCAAAATTTTTAAATCAAACTTGTTTTCACAGTTTAAATTTTAAAGTAAATAGTTTAAATTTTAAATTAAACCAAATCATATGGTACTATCTTGCTACACGTCAGTTGATTTTTTTTAAAAAAATTTGGTCCACATCAAGTTTACTCAATCATATACAAATTCTTCTCTCAGTACTGCTCTCTCTTTATATGCGTATATATATACACACATTCTAACTTATAATACTAGTACTTTTTGTTGTTATCTCTCTCTCTCTCTCTAAACAATAGTATTGGTTTGTGTTAGTTGTTGCAGCAAGGACAAAACAATTTGTAATGCCAAGTGGAGGTGAAGGTTTCTTCCACGGTAATCGAGGGAGCTTACTAGGGTTTGAGTCATCAGCACTAGACGTTGCAGTTCCTACATCATCTTCATCTTCAAAGGAGCTTCGTAGAATTGGTAAGATAAGAATGACATGGGAAGAATCAGTGAGTTTGTGGGCAGAAGAAGGTGAGCATCATAGAGGGAGAGTGAAGCTTCAAGGTTCAAGCTTTTTAAACGCAGATGAGCTTACTTTCTTTGATGACACTATGGTTGCTTGTACCATGGAAGCCTTTGAAGATGGACAGTTTAAAGGTTTTTCTGTTGATAGATTCGTTTCTGGGCAACAAGTCAAAGTCTTTGGCAGAAGAAAGTCTTCCCTATTAGCTCCTGCTTCTTCAGGTAAATGCATATGAATTTGAATCTGTTCGTTAATATTCCTGTTCAACAGATTCGAATCTTAGGAATATACATATAACGGTATCTCGATTGATTCCAGGTTTCACCGCAGAAAGAGTTCAACTTCCATTGACAGAACCCTCCATAAGACGTAAGTCCCACACAATAAAACACACACACACATATATATAGAAATAGAAAATCATATTCTATTCATTAATTTCAACTGTTTGATCTTTATGTCTACTGTGATTGAGATTTTTTTTTTTTTTGAACGATAACACCAACCCCTACTCCTTAATATTAATGAATATTAATTAATAGACATCAATGCACTTATTAATGCTGAGATCTCTTCTGATACTAGTACTAGGATATATATATATATATATATATGCTAATAGCTCACTGTGCAGTAGTATTTCACCGATCTTAGTTCCACCTATTTCACCCATAGTTTTTTTTACCCATTTTAAATGCCATGGCATATGATATGTGGTTTACATCAATAAAAAAAATATTATTATTTTTTCAGGATCATAAAGACAATAAGTTAACTTGAGATGGGAAGTTAAAATGGGTGAAATATTCTTAAAAAAAGTGATATGAAATAAGTGGGTAAAATAGCATTTTCTTAGCTCATTTGCGTGAGAAATTGTTGGCCTCATTATGAGTCTAGATCCTCTGAGTGAATTTTTTTGTACTTAAATTATCTTAGGTACTTAAGATCATGACACATTATTTAGAGTAAGAGATGAATGATATATTTGAATGATATGTCATAATTTTAATTAGTATCCAAGCAAATCCAAGTAAAGAAAAATCTATATACTTGAAAATATTATGCATCCCAACAATTAAAGTAAAACTATCTATTGATGAATTGGTGAATTTTCATAAGGACCACTACTCCATTGTAGTTATGCATAGCATTATTCTGCAGTTCTTTCTTTTTAGAAAAATATGTTTATGTACATTTTTTATTTATTTGAAATTATGTACATTTCTTTGGTGCATATATATCTACATGTAGTGATCATACGTTCGGGTGCAGCTATTCCTCCGTGGGAGTTTCAAGATCCAACTGATTACTACGTGGGTTGTCTAAGAGTTCCACCAGCAACACTTCCAAGCTTGTTTGAGCTCTCATGGCACTTACAAGAACCCCCACCAGAAGACTTACGTTTTCCGCTGCGAAAAGATGTTTACAGAGACTTACCTCAAGGGAAAGAGTACTTCTTTACTACTTCTGCTGAACAATTAGATTGTAGAGCCATCACATTTGACATCTTAAGCCCAATTATCAGATCCAACCCTAGTATCAGTGGAGCCACAGCTTCGAGTAGAGACTCTTTTATTGGCCTTTGGGATGATTGCATTAATAGGGTCGTATCAAAATTTTGCACCATCGAAATGGTCATCATTCGAAAACCATCATCATCATCATCAGAAACATTGCAAGATCAATGGCCAAACGTAACAGGTTTCTTGAGGAATTTTTGTTTGTGGAGAGGAGAAGAGACAGATCAATTAAGGGATGGGGATAGTCGTCTTGATCCTTCTTCTTCTATAATAGAGAAGATTTTATGGACGTACATGGATCTACCTTACTTACTAGGCTACTATGCTGTTGGCTACATGGTAACTTTCTGCGCATTGAGCCGGTCACAAGACCGAGTTATACGAACCGATCTCTATTCACTAGACCTATCTACACCAGCCGAGAGACTAAAAGCCTTAGTCCCATGTTGGAGAATTGCTAGCTTATTGCCATTACTAGCTGACCGCTGCTTAAACAACAACTTCACAAGCGATGGCAGCACCAATTACAAGTTATTTCCTTATAGTGATTTTGAAAGAATCGATATGGGTAATGGAAATATAGTTGAAATGACACCAAATACGGTGACTAGATTTTTCTCAAGCAAGAGAAAATGGGCTGCAGTGAAAGAAATTTACGATTTCCTCGACCGCCGAGTCCCCCATGCTGAATTCATATTCAAATCATCAGAAAAAGATTTGGCATTGGTATTTAAGCCAAGAGGGTGCAAATTATATAAGCCCACAAATTGTGATCAATTAGTAGAGGCTCTAAAGTACGTGACGAAGGCTCTTGTGGCATTACACGATCTTTCTTTCATGCATAGGGATTTGGGTTGGGATAAGGTGATGAGGAGGAGTGAGAGAGAGAATGAGTGGTTTGTTTGTGGGTTTGATGAGGCAGTGGGAGCACCACAGATATACCCACATGGTGGTGGTGGTGGTGGTGGGGTGGTGGCGGGCGGGAGACACGCGCCGGAGATGGGGAGGGGTTTGCATGGAGTGAAGGTGGACGTATGGGGAGTGGGTCAGTTGGTGAAGACGTGTGGGTTGGTGACAGTGCCTAAGCTATTGAGGGAGCTTCAGAACAGGTGTTTGGATCAGAACCCGGAGCTGAGACCGACGGCCGCCGACTGTTACCATCACCTGTTGCAGTTACAGTCGTCTTTGTCAGCCGCCGGAGGTTACTGAAGTGATTGATTTTGACTTGCCCATATGGGAATATAAATGAGGGTGCTAAAATGCGCTCTTCTTTGTTGAGGCGCAATGTAGCCTCTTTTTAATCTAACCTATTTTTAATATTATTTGGAGAGGGGGTCTTTTTCTTTTTGTTAGTAATTAAGGAGGCAATTGATAATGTAATTTGGTTGATTTGGTTTTTAATTAATTAGGATGTATACATGCATTAATGCTGTAGTTGGAGAACAGTGCTGGGATTTAAAATCTACTGCTACCTAGTTGGAGAACTGTGCCTTCGGTTTTAAATTGATATGTTTGTAATTTGCCCTATTTTGTTGAAGGATGATGATTTTAATGACCTGCAGCATGTTAAATTTTATTCCTCATTAATATCAGGACGATAATACTTTTCCCCGGGTCATTCCATATATGTTGCATCTTTCACATAATAAAAATAATATTTTAATCTTCAAAATTATAAAAATGATTAGTATATCTATAAGCTTAAGATGATGTGTAATCAAAGATAAGTAAAATAAAATATGAGTGAGGTCGTATATTTTGAAAAGAGTGTTGTGATGACTAACTTTTTAGATAGACAGTGCCACTTTATTAATTGAGAAAGATATCTTTTTTCTTTCACCAACCCTTCATGTGCCTGGCTAAATCAGCTGAATTTCAGATATAATGTAGATGTGAAGCGCGCTTATAAAGTAGATGTGAAGCGCGCTGAGGAGCATAATTGAGTTTCGGAGTGAAACTTGTCTACGAAAGCTCAGTTGCCAAAGTCGGTCATTAGCATAATAGAATAGCTGAAAATAAATGTGTTGGGATGAGATAGCTTACCTCGTTTCATGGAGAGAAGCTCCTTAAATAGGTGAGATTTCTTGTTGGAATGTTATACAGTTGGGTTGCTTGGTCTGTGTTTCATGATACAGTGCTCTATGCAATGTGAAGTATGGGAGGCATTCCAATAATGGCTCCTGCAAGCCTCCTCCATGCACATCAAGCCTCAATCGCTTGATAAGCTTTTTCCATAAGACTCGATCAAATAGGTAAGCCAACTCACTTATTCACTTTTTCATAATCAATCTGTCTTATTGCAGAGAAGGTAAGGTGCTTGTGGGATCCACTTAAAGTTTTATTTGGCTCTTATTTTGTTTGGAATCTTGGTGGGTTATAGATGCAAATGGCTCTCACAAGTGTGCTGGGAGAGATGTGGGTTACGAAATTAGTTATTATGAGAATTGGTTGTTTAATTTTAACATTTATTAGGGGATTTTTTTTTTTCTACGGTGAATTGGTGATCTTCTCATCTAAATCACCTCAGCCCACACCTCGTAAATATTGGTTGTTTTTGTTCTTACTATTGTTCACGAACTTTTGGATTTAAAGGAATTAATATTGTCCGTTAGACTGATAGAAAAGCAAACTTTCTTTTTTGTTTAATTTTGGCGAATTCACCCCAGCCAGCACCAACTAAGCTCAGGCTTACTAATAAACAATTAGATCATTTAATTAATCTTATTGTTGACTGCCACAGACCATCTTATGTTGATGCCTTGTTTCAATAGTGGGAGAACCTCTATAGTCAGTTTCATGAGAATCTGCCTCTTAATCCCCTGCCAGGAGGTGGACCATCATGTTTCCATTAGTTTTGCAGATCGAATATGCCCAATTAACCTTAGCTTTTGATATGTGCAATCATAGCTTTGATTTCTACTTAAAGTTTTGCCATTTTTTATTGACTGGTATTGGCTAGCAACTAAGTCAGAATCTGCACCAACTTCAATATTGTTGAGGATCAGGGAGGCCGGTCTTATTGATTATGGCTTGACCATGTCATGCCTTTCACCAATCAAACTTTTGACACTTGTCAAAACAGCCCACTCGCCAGTCACCTTGATTTTGATTCCATACCATGTTTCAATCTTTTCGCCATCCTGTAAAAATATTTGAATTTTAAATTCTACTGCTTGGAGGTCTACAACATTAATTAATAAGAATTCTTAATTGGTCTCCTTCAAGAAGATGGATTACTTTCAATATCTTAAAAATTCCAATAAATTCATTCACGCTGCCTTTTTGCTTTTAACAGAATGCTAAAATATTTCATCCACAAGGAACTTTGATTGAAGCTTGTCGCTATGAGCTTCATAGGGATTGGCACAGGGAATTGAAGCGCATGCTTCTTCTAAAACTAATTTTTCAAATCAAATAATGCGGCAGCATAACATAATCTCTATTTTGTATGAAACTAATGAGGATCCCATCATTTTTCTTTTTTTTTTTTTTGGCAAACATGTCGATAAAACCCTGTACGATATCTTAGTTTTCAAACATTGAAATATCTGGATTTTATTAAAATCCCGAGGAGTCAAGCCCAATTTAAGCGATCAATTATTGGGACATGTAGTGGATCTGACAGCGACAGTAGACGGGCCCATCTGTTTTTTTGGTTGGTTGGCGTGGGGCCTCTTGATTTGTGAATATGCAGTTAAAAAAGAATGTCTGAACTCCGAAACAAGTTACATGGCACATGAAAATTTTCATCTACTGGATGAATTGATAATACACATGTGATGATTGTGTCTAATTGTGCCTACATGATCAACGGTTGAGATTTGCATCGTGAATTAAAGACGACATCTTGCAAGTAAAGGCACAATTTATTTGTAACTTAACAAATACAAGTATTTGCAAGTCTAAGCCCATCAATCAATTACTCTTAAAAGAGGATTTACATGCTGAGTGGGTGGTATTGGGTCGGTCATGGGCCTATTTAAATTTTAACAGATTGCAAACCCAGGCCAATCAACTAGCAAGACAATCCCAACTCAATTCATTACCTATTTCACCTACGTATGTATGGCCCATTAAAATAGCATGACTGACCTTCTCAAAATAACCCTTATAATTCTTTAAATTTGATCTCCCAAATTCGTTGAACATGGATAACTATAGTGCGTATTATGTTTATAAATTGTTCTTTAAATAAGCAAATAAATAAATTTGGAGTTAAATAAAGTCATACGTGTCAGCTGGTTAATAAACCAACCATATTAAGACAACACAACTTGATTAGATTACTAAATTATATGTGTCACGGTTTATTAAATTATTTATTAAGCAAGTAATTAGTCTATTAAAATTTAAAATTTTGAGCCAATTAAAAATAATGACGTGTTGAGGCCGACCCAGCCCCACCGCAACTCCCTCTTAATCAGTTAGTCTACGATATTATATTATATATATGTTAGTGGATTTGTCCGCGATCCACCTCAATTTTGGCATATATGAGTGCCTCAACACTAGCTTATTTGCTATAAATGGGCTCTACCACATGGCTGACGCATTTCTTTAAATAATGTACTTAATTTTTCTAAGTTTCTGCCGACTTATATATTCTATTCCTGTGCCACATTGACCCAAACGCAAGTGACAAGGTCCTACTTAATATGAAAAGGTGCAGTGGTATTCACTTCTAGACTACCCAATGGGTGATAGGATCATGGGCAAAAATCATATATACCTTCATTAATTAATGTATTGTAACGAGATCCCAATTGTTTTTTGTTCGGTCTCACAATAAAGCTTCCCAGTGGAGTGTAACGAGATCACTATCAGGCTCTTATTTTATAAAACAGCGTGCCTAGCTGATTATAAATCCCATACAATACAATAGTACTGACAGTAATAGACTAATAGCTCAAGTGACAATCTAAACCATTTCCCCCACCCCCTACAAGAACATGCAGAATCATCAAATTACACCACCAAATTCCACCATCAATCCCTACGACCGCCTCCAAATCGTCCAAAATCCCGACGGCACGATTACGCGCCTCTTACAATTACCAAGCACCCCTGCAGCACCTGATCACAATGGTTCCTCCCAAGTCCTCACCAAAGATATCCCGCTCAACCCAATACACAACACTTGGCTACGTATATTCATACCCCGTCAAGCACTGGATACTACCTCAATTACAAGGTTACCTCTTATTATATACTACCATGGTGGTGGATTTATAATATTAAGTGCAGCTTCAACTATTTTCCATGAATTTTGCCATGAATTGGCAATTCAAGTCCCCGCCGTGATCGCCTCCGTCGAGTACCGTCTTGCTCCCGAGCACCGGCTGCCGGCGGCGTATGATGACGCCATTGATGCATTGCATTGGATCAAATGTACTAATGATACTTGGTTGAAGGAATATGCAGATTTTTCAAACTGTTTTCTCATGGGCAGTAGTGCTGGTGCCAACATTGCCTACCACGCAGGACTACGTGTAGCTGCAGGAGCTGTTGATGATCTTGAGCCAATAAAGATCAGAGGGTTGATATTGCACCAACCGTTCTTTGGTGGGTCATTGAGGACTGGGTCAGAGGTGAGATTGGCCAACAATCCTGTTTTGCCACTGAGCGCGGCTGATCTAATGTGGGAATTAGCATTGCCTGTTGGTGCTGATCGGGATCATGAGTATTGTAATCCAGCGGTGAATGATGGGTCAGATCAGTTGGAACATATTGGGTTGCTGAGGTGGAGGTTCTTAGTGATAGGCTGTGACGGGGATCTGCTGATTGATCGACAGATGGACTTGGTGAAGATGTTAGAGAGGAAGGTTATGGAAGTGGTGGCGGAGTTTAATGAGGGAGGTTATCATGGGGTGGAGATAATGGACCCCACGAAAGCTAAACCATTGTTTGTAACTTTGAAAAATTTTATATCATAATGTCTTTTTTTGTTTTTTTACTTATTTTAAAGAGTAGCACTAGTGCAGGCTTTAATGTGGGGAGGATAGGTGTTCGTAATCCTTCTCTGTTTGAATCTTGAAATAAATAAAAAAACAATTATAAAAAAATTGCAAATATATTATCATGAGATGATGCAAGGATGTTATTATATAGGAGAAAATACACTTTGCACTCTTGTACTAAAGATCAAAAACATTTTGCATTCCTATCGGGGGCGGAGCCAGGATTTGGTCTTGAGGGGTGCCAAAACCATATGAATATGCATTTATTTTGATAATGTATATTAGTCATTTTTATAATATAGGGGTAAAATTGTAATTTTTTAAAATTTTTAGGTCAAAATCGTAATAGTATAATATTTATACAATTTTATTTGGTAATAGTATTTGAATTGACTCAAAGAGTCAAATAGTTTAAACTGTTTGTTCATTAATTCGAGTTCAGTATGCTTGGTTCGAGTTTGCAACTATAATTTCAAATACATGTTCTAAGGTAATGATTTTCTTAAAAATCCAATTGAATATAACTTTATCATTTTAAATCATTTTTGGGTGATACAAATTTCTATTAAACGCTCATAATCTCCTCTTACAAATTACATAACTCTCATAGTTTATCTCAATATAAAGATTTCTTTGCGTATTTATTTTCAAATATAAAAAAATCGCAAATGAAAAATAATTCACTTGGAATTAATTCCCCAAAATTTACTGTAAATTTCTTCATGATATACTAACATTATATAACTAAAAATTCTACAAAAAATAAAGAGTCTAGTAGAGCCAAATAATGTACACTATTTCCATATTTTTCATGGATGGACATTTCAAGCTTTCAAACTAGCATACATGATTCAAACTTACTCAAAATCACTATAAATGTGCATATTGATGTGAAAAATACACATTTCTAGAACTTTATTTTTGATAATTTTTTCCTTCATTCATTCTCTAAAAATCAAGGGGTGTCATTTTATATTATCATGAATAATATATATAACATATAATAAAATGTGTCTATATATAATATGAAGTTTTAAAAAGCCAAGGGGCACCCCTTAGGGTGGCCTTGGCTCCGCTGCTGACTTTTGTACTTTAAAAGTGAACACTTGACCTTCTACATTTTTAAAATTTGGCAGATTGCACCCCTCCATTACTTGGACTTTATTTTTTTAACGGTTATTATGTCACGTGACATCACATTACTATATTTCGCATGTAAAATAACTGAAATGACCATTTCACCCAATAACAATAAAATTGTGTATAACGAGCTTTGATTTCTCCGAACTCGTCTTTGACCTAATTTTTTTTTCCTGTCGCAGAATTGCAGGCAGCAGGTACGTTCTGCAGGAGAGAGAGAGAGAGAGAGAGAGAGAGAGGGAGAGAGGAAGAGAGGGAGAAAGGGAGAGCTTCGCCGTGAGAGAGAGAGATTCACCGGGGAGAGAGTAAGGGTTGGTAAGAGTTTTTGGCAATTTTTACTCAAATTTGAATTTGAGTTAGGATTGGAGACGCTCTTATATACAGTATAAATGAAAATGAGGTTTTTGGATCGATACTTGAAGATAGCAGCAGTCTCAGCTCTGATCGGAGGTTCGATGGAGCTGTTCATGATCAAAACCGGCTTCTCTACGATAATACTCCAAAATGTATATGTTGTCTGGAAATTTGCATACTGAAGGTAATTGAGTTTGGTGCGATCTTATGTTGGGGGTCATGCATTTTTGTACCTGGGTGTAGTGAGACATGATTAGAGCTTGCGGAGGTGGAAGGAGCAGCTTCTAGGGAGTGTGGATGTTAATTTCTTTCTCCATATTTTCTTCCCATGGACTTTGTTTAGTCACTGAGAAAACAGAGGAAAGTTTATGAAAAACTTGGAATTGTATACTATTCCAAGTTCCAACCCCAAACTGTTTGTGACATTCCAATTTTCTCTCTATTTTATCTGCAACAAAAAATAAAGTGCGAAATTCTAATTGGGTTTTAGAATTCAGAGCATTGTTCTTCAATTGTTCCTCTGTTTTTATATTTTCTTTATTGTGACAAAAATTACTGAATAATCACATAAATTCGTTTTTATATTTTCTTTATCGTGACAATATAATTAATCAAATGGCCATATTAATCGAGATTGGTGTGATAAAAAGCTCGTTCAAACTCACTGAACACAATTGTAAGATTGGAGGGATAAAAAGCTCGAACTTATTTTTGAACTTATTGATTTGTTGAGCTAAATCTTAACAGCCTACTACTCGAAAGGATAAAGGCGAAAGAACAATGAGAATAAGAGCTTCTGGAAACCTTTATTAATTCTTGATCCAAATTCTGCTCTTCAAAACATAACATCGTTTTTCTTTCCTGTCATGGTATTATTACTTTTTAATTGTGTAAATCTAGAGATAAGACAGTATTATGCTACTGAAGAGTCTCATAACAAGGTGATATTTTTCATTTTTCAGGTAGTGTTTGATTCATATTTGACTAAGTCATTGAGCTAAAACCAGCAAGTGGTGTAGCTCAGTTTGGAGTTAGGATGCCTAATGCAATGGAGGGATTAGGGTATATTGGTAAAACCACAGTATAATTAAATACCGTAAGCCCCTCTGCCAAATTTTGAAAGTGCATGGGGATCAAGTGTTCACTTTTGAAGTACAGGGTGCAAAGTGTTTTTGACCCTTGGAATTATAGTTGGTACTGGATGGTTGTAAGAGTACCAATGGTGGAACAATTTAATTTCTCTTATTTCAAAGCACATGCATGGATTTTCAAAGCACATGTTTGGATTATGTGCATTTGCTGTAGTTTTTCAAGCAATGAGTGTATAATTTTTTTGCTGGCAACCTCTAGCCTTCCTTGACTTGTGAAGCCTCGTTGACTTGCATAGGAGATTATGCGCCGATGCGCGGCACCAATGGAAGATTGAATATATATATATATATATATATATATTGTTACACTTGTTACCCTCCACTAATGAGGAAGCTAGCATGTGAGGTCAAACAAATTAAAATTGAATTCTTGAGGAAGGACTTTAATGAGGAAGCATGTGAAGGTCCGATAAAAATTGAAAATGATTCATTATAAAACCCACCCATTCCCCGCTTCCACCCCCCACCCACACACACGCTCACAAAAAAGGCCATCATTCAATCCTTCTTCATCAAACATGCAGAATCATGAAACTACACCACCGAATTCCACCATCAATTCCAACGACTACCTCAAAATCATCCAAAATCCAGACGGCACGATTACGCGCCTCTTCCAATTCCCAAGCACTCCTGCAGCATCTGATCACAACGCTCCCTCTCAAGTCCTCACCAAAGATGTTCCACTCAACCCAAAACACAACACTTGGCTACGTATATTCGTACGCCGTCAAGCACTGGATACTACCTCACCAACTAAGTTACCTCTTATTATTTACTTCCATGGTGGCGGATTTATACTATTAAGTGCAGCTTCAACCATGTTCCACGAATTTTGCAGTGATTTGGTAACCCAAGTCCCCGCCGTGATCGTCTCAGTCGAGTACCGTCTGGCTCCGGAGCATCGTCTGCCGGCGGCGTATGATGATGCTATTGATGCATTGCATTGGATCAAATCTACTAATGATACGTGGTTGAAGGAAAATGCAGATTTTTCCAACTGTTTTCTCATGGGCACTAGTGCTGGTGCCAACATAGCTTACCATCAAGGACTACGTGTAGCAGCAGGAGCTGTTGATGATCTTGAGCCACTGAAGATCAGAGGGTTGATATTGCACCATCCGTTCTTTGGTGGGTCAGTGAGGACTGGATCAGAGGTGAGATTGGTCAACAATCCGGTCTTGCCTCTGAGTGGGAGTGATTTGATGTGGGAATTGGCATTGCCTGTTGGCGCGGATCGGGATCATGAGTATTGTAATCCAACGGTGGGTGACGGGTCAGATCAGTTGGGAAATATTGGGTTGCTGAGGTGGAGCTTCTTGGTGACGGGCTGTGACGGGGATCCACTGATTGATCGTCAGATGGAGCTGGCGAAGATGTTAGAGAGGAAGGGTGTGGAAGTGGTCGCCGAGTTTGGCGAGGGAGATTATCATGGAGTGGAGATAGTGGACCCCATGAAAGCCAAAGCATTGTTTTTTTCTTTGAAAAATTTTATATCATAATGCCGCAGGTTTTTTTTTTTTTTTTTTCAGAGTAGCACCAATGCAGGGCTGCAATGTGGGGATGCTATGTGTTTGTTATTCTCATCTGTTTGGATGTTGTAAAAGATAGAGAAAAAAATAAAACAAAATGTCAAAATAAATTGCAGTTGTAAATATGTTTTTATTTTTTTTTTCCAAAAATTCAAAAAGAGTATTATAATTTAACAATAACTAAAAAAATTTCATCTGTCATTATGTACATCTTTTTTTTTTTTTTGGGTAATATGGTCAATGATATATTGAACTAGCAGCTTACAGCACCATATCGATTTAAATGGTGTTTGGCATAGTTTCTTACAAATGGAAGTTATTTTTGTAGAAGTGATTTCTAAGATGAACTTTTTAAAATGTCATTTAGAAAAAAAATAAAAAATAAAAAAACTCCGCACTGTTTGGTAAATCCAAATTTTAAAAGCTATTTTGCATTAAAAAGTGTGGAAGTTATTCTTTCTACAAAAGTAGGTTTTCAAAAGAAGACTTTATTTACTTCTCTCCAATGGACTTCTCTGTAACTTATTTTTTATAAAAATCCATTTTGGAGAACTCACTAAACACACATTTTTTTTCTTCTAAAATAACCTTTAAAATTAGGAAATCCATTTAGACCCTTACAAAAGTTACACCAAACGGCCACTTAATTCCTTTGCAGTCAGATTTAATTCCTTTTCAGGATGGATAAAGGCTGCCAATTCACTGTGAAAATTAAAAAAATTACAAAAAATAATTTAATCGCCAAAAGAATGCCAAATTTTGATTACATTAATAATACATCTCTATTTTTCTCATTTAAGCCTTTACATGTACACTAGCTGGGCTTCCATTCCACTCTTTATAGGAAAGTCAAATGCTAGAATTAAAGGAAAAATTAAAGATAAAGATAAAGATAAAGATAAGGATATCCCATAAGTTTATTCCTAGCCACTTCTCATGTGTCGGAGCGATAATGACAAATTAAAATAAATCTTTTTGTTTTTAAAAAATAAAAATAAATTCAAGAGTCTGTCCTCTTTCACGCATTGAAACAAGCCCTTACATATACAAGCAAATAGGAAAAATTATTCAAAAAAGTCCATTAATGCAAGCAACCTTAAAGGACCAAAAACACCACCACACTACTGATCATCGTTCTATTCCCTAAGCCAAAAAAACATGTCGGATCAAACAGCACCAGCCAATCCCACCGTCGATCCGGACGAATACCTCCAGATAGTCCGCAAATCCGACGGCACAATTACACGCCTTCTGAAATTCCCAGATACCGCCCCAACACCCGATCCTACCCACCCTTCCCCAGTCCTCAGCAAGGACATCCCTCTCAACCAATCAAAAAACACCAGCCTCAGAATATTCCTACCTCGCCAAGCACTCGATCATACCTCCTCTCCCACAAAACTTCCTCTCATAGTTTTCTACCATGGCGGAGGTTTCGTCTTCTGTGCCGCATCCACAACAGTTTTCCATGACTACTGCGAGATCATCGCAAGTGAAATCCCCGCCGTTATCGTCTCCGTCGACTACCGTCTCGCTCCCGAACACCGCCTGCCTGCGGCCTATGATGATGCTGTAGAAGCGTTGCACGTGATCAAAACCACCGGTGATGAGTGGCTGAGAAAACATGCCGATTTTGCTAATTGTTTTCTCGCGGGCTCCAGTGCAGGCGGGAACATAGCGTACCATGCAGGTTTACGTGCAGCTGCAGCAGTTCTTGATCTGGAGCCCATCAAGATCCAAGGGCTAATATTGCAACACCCCTATTTTGGTGGGTCCAAGAGAACCGAGTCGGAGCTGAGGTTAGTTAACGACCCGATTCTGCCTCTATGTGGAAGCGATGTGATGTGGGACTTGGGATTGCCAATTGGCGTTGACCGTGATCATGAGTACTCCAATCCGAGGGCAGGTGGTGGGTCTGAACTGATCGGACGGATGAGATCACTGGGGTGGAGGATTTTGGTGACGGGCGGTGATGCAGACCCGTTGATCGACCGTCAGATGGATTTGGTGAGGATGTTGGAGGAGAAGGGAGTAGATGTTGTGAGTCTATTTAGTGAGGGAGACAGTCATGGGGACGAGGTTACTGACCCTTCTAAAGCTAGGGCTTCATGTGTGGCTCTAAAGAAATTCGTATCTCCGGCCACTGCCTAGAAAACATTTGTTGGCGTTTTTGGATTTTAATAGAATTATTAATTAATAATAGATTTTATTAACGAATATCTTAAATATAGAAGTTCAGAAGTGTTGAATGAAATAAAAAAGTGTACGGAAAAATGTATGTTATGTCCTTAATAATAATTATTAATGCTGTTTGGTTTCTTAAGGAAAATGCATTTGCCTTTGTACTCTTCTAATCAGCATATATATCTAGAGTAGTGTCAAATAGCGGTATCTTTAACACCTCTCCAACAAAATGTGTGCTCATCATTCTTAATTGCTACACAATTGCCGTAACTTATTCATTCCACCCCTGCAATTAATCGTCATTGACGAGCTCCAGTAGCGGAATCAGGATTTTGTCTTTTGGGGCTAAAATATTAAAGAAAAAAATTCAAAATATATTAAAATTCAATACTAAATTTCTTCACTAATAATAAAACTAATTTCTATTTAGTCTTAATAAGATTTTTTTTTTTTTTTGAAAAGACAAATTAATTGTTTTCTAGTAAACTTATTTAATATAAAAATTAAGTTAGAGTTTTTTTATTTTCCTATTGGGGACCCACATGTTATTTTTTTTCAAGTCTTCAAAGAGCAAACATAAGAGAGAAAATAAACATATTTGATAAATAGAGAAGGAGAGGTTAGCTGCCAATGCAAACTTAGCGTTGGCAAACTTGGAGTGAGGTTGTGAATTTTACTTTTTTGGAACCTAGGGGTTTTTTAGGGAAAGAAAGTATAACAAAATAATGATTTTATGTTTGATAAAAAAATAAAAGTTTTTAGTAGAAGGAAACTCTTGGGTGGGAGAGTAAGACACATACTAGTCTCCTATTGCAATGTAAAGTTTTTATCAATCCTTTTTTTTTTTTTTTAGATAACTTTTATTGGTATAAAAGAATAAATATTTAATAAAAAAATGGAATAAATGAAAAACAAAATAAGCAAATAAAGACATTTAGTTTTGATAAAAGACTTTCCACCTACCTTTCTACCATTTTGTTGTTCGACTTTTTAGGCTTTGCAATTGCAGAAAGTGAGAGACGTGGCAAAGGGGGGCCATTTGGTTTCATACTATTTACCACTTATATAAAATATATATACATACATAGGTAATTAAGTGGGATGCGAAAAAGTCGGGCGGGCGGGCGGGTGGGGAGGGGCATGGCCCCCCTTGCCCTCTACCTGGTTTCGCCCCTGATGAGCTCCTTAACATCGGCATTATTTTGTTCTCTTATGTCAATGCATAGTACGTAAGGAAGAGCCAGCAATTGCAGCTAACTCATTTAGTGGTAGGGAGGGGTGGGATTTGATATAGTTGATCTCAGTTTCGAGACTTTTTTTGGGTACATTATATATATATATGGTGAAATGTTCTAATTAGCTATTCTTTACTTGAACTAAATCAGCTAAGAAATTCAAGCCCTTGAATTTCTTAGCTGATTTTAGTTCAAGTAAGATATAGGTGACTAGAACACTTCTCTATATATATGATTGTTATAATTGATGTTCTTCTATTGTATATTAAAAGAAAAGTATGGAAAAAATAATATATCATTGGTGGAATCCATATATGGTGGACCTACACCAGTGATAAGTGATTAGTGTAATATATTTCTATTTATCTTAACACTTGACACATTATTAAGGTGGAATGAATGACTAGATACCGCTAAACCAATTAGGGTTAGCCTAGTTCGCTAGGGCTTATAACTCTTGTCTAAGCAGTCTTGGGTTCTGTTATTGTGGTTTGCTTTAAGTAGTGGACTTGTATCCCCATTCTCCCCACACATCAGGCATTGCGGTATTCCCTCCCCTGCTAATTGGCTAACAACTAACACTAACACTAACACTTAACACTCCTGATGTATTGGAAAAAAAAAAAAAGAATGACCAGGTACCACCCCACTGTTGCTTAGAGGTATCTAATTGCTTCTCTCTTTGGGTGAGTTCTAGCCTTCTAGGGCATAGGTCTTTGAGTCAGCCATCAATTTACAGGGGCGGTGGCCTGGTGAGACCGAGGCCTATGGGCTAGAACTGACCACTGCCAAGTGACCAGCGTGGCCCAAATAACTTGAAGAAGTTTGAAACCCATGGCAACCCTGGGCCATTCATCTCTTAGTAGGCCTTAAGAATTTGAGACCCATTCAAAGTAGACCCAAATAAGTTAAATAACTTGCATCTAAATTGAAGAAGAACCCCATTTTGACGAGTCTAGAGGCCCGTTTGCATTAGATATTTTTTAGGATCACTTTTAGAACTCAAAATTCCACTTGATCTAAGAGATGGAACAATAATTACTTTTTGATAACTTGAGGAATGATAGAATGATTGACTAAATTTTTATACTAAAAGTTGTTAGGGTCTCAACTTTTGCCATAATCACTTCTAGTATAGAAATTTTGATATGTGAAGACATTTTGAATATAATTTTAAAGAGATATATAAAGAGATAGTTATCCAAAAGTGATTTTAGAAAAAGTTAACACAAACGAGCCAAAGCTCTAGCAATTCAACGGAAATTATTTGGTGAAGTGATGGAAAAACATTTCCCTTCTCTACTAATGTGACCTTACTTTTTCTTGAACACTAAAATCCAAAGTTAGCTTAGTATGTGACCTGAATCCTCAAGTCCGTCCGATCCAACTGTTTTTACAATTTAGGGTTTGGATACCGAATCTAATTAACAATAAAAAATTATGACTTTTTCGTTCTTCAAAAAGTCACCATTTTTTCATTGTGACTATTAGATCACTGTAATTTTTTCCAGATCGACACGACCTTTATAAGAGAGATAACTAATCCAAGAGTCAGTTTTTCAAAATATATTCTACAATTGGGCCTATGGGGGTCACTTGAAGCAACTTTGTATTAGGTGCACTTTATATTAACATTTCTGATACCTTTTATATATTATTATTATTATTTAAAATGTTGTATTTATACAATTATACAATGCACACATTACTGCGAAATAATTTAAAATATATTTTGTTATCTTCACTTTTAGATTAATGATCTCGAATTTGAACATAAAGAGGTGCATTATTATCCATTATTTAATACTAAAAGGCTAGCTAGGGGTACGAGTGTTTCTATTGTTTGGTAAAAGACATAAATAAAATGCGACTAAAATTTTGCAATATGAAATGCTGGAAAGTTGGACTTGGGCTGGACCGTATTGGACCCATTTGAAATTGTCCTGTTACCTCTTCTAAATATCCTAATCCGATGGGTTAAGAAAAACCGATTTAATAATCCCACAGATGAATTAAAACATTAACACCATATTCAAACCGGATTAGATGATATCCATATTTGATTTGTTAATTAACAAATTGTTGGATAATTGCAATTCTTTCATCATATTCGAATTACTAAACCAAATTAGGATCCGACCCACCTATATACAGGTCTAGTAAACATATGATATATGCTTATTTAAAAGAAATTAAAACGAGAAGCTGTAACATCCAAGCTATTATTATTAAGCAAAGCACGTAATTGGTCCCTCATTCGCTCTCCCTTGAGAAAATTTGAAGAGAATCATTATTGTAAATTAAACACACACATTGAACACGTTTTGTTACTTTAATACCCACCCTCAGCTCTCTACCTTTTGTCACCATTTTCAAGAGGTGAATGAAATGGTTTAATAAGAAAAAAATAGAAAGAGCGAAAAGAACATTAAGGACACGTTTGGATAAACTTCTATTTTCTGTTTTTCTTTTTTACTTTTAAAAGTAAAATAATAAAAAAAATTTATATTTTCTTTAGTGCAAAATTTTGACAGTTATTTTTAAAAATTGAGAAAACAAGAATTTCCTACTACCTCAACTTTTTAAAATTACTATCAATTTTTTTGCACTCAAAACTTTCATTTTTTTACTTTTACAAGTAAAAAAATAGGAAGTGGAAGCTTATCCAACTCATTATGTTTGGCATTACTCATTTAAATTACGAGAAATTGATAAGTACATATATTGAGGTTGCTGGGATTTTTAGAATTTGGTAAATGATGTGATATTAGAAAGTTAGAATTAATTTGCTAGGATTTATAATGAGAAATATAATTAATATATAATTAAAATAAAGAAGAATTTAATTGTCAGCTAATAATTACAGTATTTTAAAAGTTGTACTGCAACCAGCATGTGATCAAGTGCACGTCTTGTCTTTCTAGCAAGGACGTGTTATTATTAAAAAAATGCATGTACGGCCTTTACTTAAATACGGGATGTTGGAACTATTCATTTTAATGTGTGATTCAGTAACACCCTACCTTAACCTCAGCATCAAATTAAACATCATCCATTCTCGGCAAGTATTGAAACTGTCTGTTAAAATATGAACCACCGCCTCCCTCTTTCAGTCTCTAGATCTTTTTCTATTATTCTTACTTTTTTTTATTTTCTTTTTTTTTTTAGAAATTTCTATCTCTCACTTTAAAAATCCTCCATTGCCGACATCTATGAAGGGATCTGATAATTCTGTTGGAAAGCTCATCGACTTTCAAAGTCGGTGAACAGAGTACAGCAATCCGGCTTTGAAAGTCGGTGAACAGAGTACTATATAAAAGGCATAAAGGCTGCCATTTATGTGTGTGTGAGAAAAGCCTTCAAATTGCTTGAGTAAAGTGAGTATGTACGTGGAAGAGTCTCTCAAGTTGTGAGCTAGTGAAGTCAGCAAAGTGTACAAGTGAGAGTGTATGCTTGAGTGCTAATGTGAGTACCCATTTAAGGTGTGAGTGAGTACTAGTGGGAGTGGGTCTTCCTAATGTATATATATATATATATGAGTGTACCATTGTAGTGTGTGAGTAAGTATTCTTTGTAGCTGTGAGAGTTTCTATTAATAAAATTCAGTTTTGTTCGAGCATTCGCTGCACACGATTTCTACAGTTTGGCATCAGAGCGGGACGGTCAGGGATAGGGATGTTAATGGGATGGGTTAAAAGGGTAGCCCGCCTTGTCCCGCCCTAATAGGAAGGGTTTGAGAAATAGATTTGAAAACCCTATAGAGTTTGGGAAAAAAATTAAAAACCTTATAGGATTTGGGACGGGAATGAGATATGGCTTCTCCAACCCGCCCCGCCCCGAATATCTATGTATATATAATTATACTAAAATCTTTTCCATTTATTTACAATATTTAGTGTTTTAAGATTTTTATCATTTCTATTTTTTTCTATTCTTTTCACCGAGTTAGTGTGTATATATATACATTTTAACTACAAATACTTATAATGCAAGATATAAATCAAAATTTGTTGAGATTATGGTTAGAACTCATTCCAAAATGAAATTAAATTGAAGTTTAAATTTTTTAATTATTTTCTCAAACCCGATGGGAAAACTCGCCACGCCCCGCATAATTCTCGCCCCGCCCCATCCCGTTTTAAGTTAGGATTGGGACGGGTTTGGGAAATGATTTTTATTCACGGGACGAGATTGGAAAAGCAAAAACCCCGTCCTGCCCCACCTTGCCCCGCTGACATCCCTAGTCAGGGAACTATTTGTCGAGGCACTCGTTTTGGATTGCGTACAGTCTGGGACTATAAAACTTTTGGTCTAGGACCAAGATTGGGTGGTAGAGTTTGTGGGATCGCAAGGAACGATGGCGGATTTGGTTAACACTACGGGTGAATTGGAGAAACTCAATGACCACAATTACGATTATTGGCGCTCATACATAGAGTCATATCTCCAAGGGCAAGACTTATGGAAGATTGTTGGCGATAGTGAGACTATCGTGCCAGAGGGTGTTGAAGCATTGCGCAAGTGGTGCATAAAGGTTGGAAAAGTAATGTTCGTGTTGAAGACAACTGTTCAAAAAAAGATATTAGATCATATTCGGAAGGCGGATAGTCCAAAAACAGCGTGGGACACACTAGCGAAGGTATTTTCTAAAACTAATGATGCTCGACTTCAATTTTTAGAGAATGGGCTAGGATCGGTTGCTCAAGGGTCGATTTCAATTAACCAATACTTTATGAGGGTAAAAACTCTCTGTCACAAAATCTCTCAACTCGATCCTGAGTCTAAAGTGACTGAGGCTCGAATGAGACGGATTATTACTAGAGGGTTGAAACCTTAATACAACGCGTTTATGACGGCTATTAGAGGATGGCCAACTCAACCCTCTATTGCCAAACTAGAGAGTTTATTAGCAATCTAAGAGACTCTAGCCAAACAAATGGCCGGAGTGTCATTAAAGTCTGAAGAGGAGGCACTCTTTAATAATAGGAGAAGAGATAGATCACGATGGAACGATACAAGTGCAAAGAAGAAAGGAGAATATATATCAAAGCGGTGGAATGAAAGGAGCTCTCAGACTGGGGGAGCTCAACACGGCGATGGTAATATGTATTTAATCTTGGCTCGGGGGCAATCTCTTGGTGTAGCAAGAGACAACCAACAGTATCTTTGTCAACCACTGAGGCTGAGTATAGAGCGTCAGCAATGGCAGCTCAAGAGAGCACATGGCTAATGCAACTAATGAAGGATTTGCATCAGCCAGTTGACTACCGGGTAACTCTACACTGCGATAATTAGTCAGCTATACATTTAGCTGAGAACCCAGTGTTTCATGCAAGGACCAAGCATGTGGAGGTACAATATCACTTCATACGAGAGAAGGTCCTTCGAGGAGAAATAAAGATGAAAGCTATTAGAAAAGTGATCAAGTGGCAAACGTGTTTACTAAAGGACTTAGTGTTACAAAGTTTGCTGAATTTCGAAATCATCTTGGAATAATTAGCCGAATCGAGTTAAAGAGAAGAGTCGGTGTTGAGGGGGAGTGTTAAAATATGCATCACCGCCTCTCTTTTTCTCTCTAGATCTTTCTATATTATTCTTACTTTTTCTTTTTTCTTTTCTCTCTAGAAACTTCCATCTCTCACTTTAGAAATCCTCTCTTGCCGCCATCTATGAAGGGATCTAGATAATTTTGTTGGAAAGAAAACCGACTTTGAAAGTCGGTGAACATAGTACTATATAAAGGGCTTAAGGCTCCCATTTATGTGTGTGTGAGAAAAGCCTTAAAATTGCTAGAGTAAAGTGACAATGCACGTGGAAGAGTCTCTCAAGTTGTGAGCTATTGAAGTCAGCAAAGTGTCCAAGTGAGAGTGTGTGCTTGAGTGCTAATGTGAGTACCCATTTAAGGTGTGAGTGAGTACTAGCGGGAGTAGATCTTCCTAATGTATATATGAGTGTACCATTGTAGTGTGTGAGTACAAGTATTCTTTGTAGTTGTGAGAGTTTCTATTAATAAAATTCAGTTTTGTTCGAGCATCTGTTGCACGCGATTTCTATACTATCAATATTGTTTGGTCCCGTTGAATTAAGGTGTTACAAGTGGTGCATGAAAAGTTATGCTCATAAATTCAAAATAAACAAATTAAGTGTAGAGCTCAATACTATTTAAGGGAAACAACCGTGAGGTAGAGATCAGACCTCCGTTCCTCGCAGCTAGTAGGAGCCTTGCCGGGCTGATCTTCACTTCGGTGTGGAGCTTGTCAAAGGTTTTCCGATGCCCAAATTTGTATCAAAAATTGAAACCAGAGAAGTATGGATAGAGATAGAGAGAAATAGCTAGAGAGAGTTCGGTATCTGCTTCAAAATAATGCTTATCTTCCTTCGTCCCACTCCTTTTTAGATAAAAGGGGAGGGGGACTTAGCTTTGGGAGTCGAGCCTACTCCCCTGCCGCAGGCAGCGGTTTTCGTCACATTAAATGATCCCTGCAAGCTTGTTAGGGGATCCACCATTAAGGAGCGATGGTGGATGATCAGCCCTCACCCTTTGCACTGCTCATGGGAGGGTCTCTGCACCTGGTTGGTCTCCCACCCCAACTCCCCACCGTTCTTTAACAGTTTTGGAGCTGAATGACAGCCGATCCGGTCTCCCCACTCCCTCGTTAATGGTAATGTTGTAGGGACGTGGGTGAGGCGACGTTCTTCTCCTTGTCATGGAGGGAACGTGCGCCCAACACGGAATAATTTGGGTGGTTGCAGCATTCACGTGGATGCGGGTCCCACCACTTCCCAGTTCGATGTAAAAGATGAGTTGATTTTGAGCCGAACTAAAAGTCTAAAAAAGGGAGTGGCCACGTATCATATGGTGGGCACTCTCCCGTAACTGTCCCGTAGTGAAGAATTTTGGTTCCCACATTAAAGTTGAGAGGTAGTGAAGAGTTTTGGTTGCCACATTAAAGTTAAGAGGCTACTTCATACTTTTGATGGGTGCTCTACATGCATGCATTGAAATACAATTTGAGACTTCAGTCGTTTTCATGTATTTCGATCAACATTATATATATATATATATATATATATATATATCAAAGAGTCTACGTGCCCTCATGCAACTCTCTCATATAATTTTTTTTTTGTTTCTTATAATATTTCTGGTCACATTTCACCCTCTCATCAAACCCAAATATGTGTAATATATATTAAAGTCATAGAATAATTACCCAAGCTTTTTCAAAGATAGACGCTAAAGAGAGGATAAGGGATATGAGGAGTGCATGAATATATAAAAGGACTTCGCGCGTCGTGTTTCTAGCTCGGATGAAATATCGCTGCCCGGCCATTTCATTGTCGCAACAAAATGCCGAAAGAAAAGACAAGAGAATAGAAGAAATAAGATTTGATTAACCGTTATGTGTGTTCGACATCCTGGCACGTAATTATGGAATTGGATCTTAGGTAAAATATATTAAATATATATATTCATTAATTCAAAAGAAAGTGAGGTGTCGTCCCAACTCAAATTTCATCATGCTCTTTGTCGCTAGCTCTATGGTCCAATGCCTCTCAATTGCCAACGTGATTACACCCAAAAGTGACCTAATCTTGCAAGTAATGTTGAGAATTAATTATTAATTATCATCTCAATAATCAAAGGAATACTCTCCATCCTCACCACACATATGCTTACCTTAAACTAAGTATAATGCCTTTAACTAATTGTAGGAGTTGCATTAAATGTTCTTGCATGTGGATGTCATGTATGCTTACAGTGATCCAATTTCAGCTTCTCAAAATATAGATTGTGACCACTGAAAATTATCACAATTTATTTCGGTGGCATTTGTGAGAAACTGACCGTTAGATCACTGTGGATTTTGGTATGCATGAAATGCATAAGCAACGGTTAATTGTTCAAAATACACATCTCAAAATTATTTACAAGTTTCATGCTCACTTTAGCTAAAGTAAGCATGTGGTGATAGGATCATTTCTAATAAAAGGAAACTCCTTATTTCTATACTTGTTTTTACTCCTGTCAAAATTCTTTTGGACATATTCAATGAAAAACACTTATAACGATTGGAGCTGTAGTAGATAAGAGTCATCGGATTATAATTTTGAACATTGATTGGAGTTATTTAAGGGCGCGTTTGTTTAATCGATTAAATTAATGAGGAAACTTAACCATTTGATTAATATAATATAACTGTGTAAGCTTTGTTTGCTTCTCTTTTGTTTATGAGTGTATTATACTATTATATTCATAATGGACAGGTTATCATTTTCTTTTGTTAATTAATTTGTTGTTCAATACAATAATGCCACAGTTACCAATAAAAGCGAGCAGCATTTGTCCTTTTAACCAACTAAAAGGGGTTCAAATTATGCCACGTTGATTGAAAGATGCAATGAAGCGTTGCCTACACACTCCTCTCCTAGATGAATTAATTATGTTAATTAACTTTATTAATATTTTTAATCAAAAAATATATGTATGACAGGGCCAATTCGGCAATCGTCAGATAAATATTTTGACAGCATAACAAATAGAGATTGATCTATGGATGTATGTATGTATGGTAAAGTGACAATATATATATAGAGGGCCGGGTAATAAGCACGAAAACTAAGGAGGGAAGAGATGAAAGAGTGCAGGTGGAATCCAAGATAAATATCCCAAGAAATGTCGTTTTATGGGGGAGAACGGTTGTGTGTGAAAGTGTTTTTAAGATTTTTATTATATGCTGATGCACAAAAGGAAGGTACTGCCATAACAAACAACAAATATTTCCACGTGATGCTGGCCTTTTGGAAGGGAGTACGGGAAGATAGGGACTGTCATTGTCCTTATTTGTGGCGGCTGGATCGATTTCGATTGTTTATTGTTTCGGACAGTTCGGTCCTGCTTATGTCTTTCATTTCCACCCCAACCGCCATGAAATTCTAATTAATTAACTTCCAAATTAATTTTTTTGTTTTTCAAAAACAGTTTCTTTTTCTTCAAGTCCTAAATCTTGTTTTCTCCGGATATTTGCATCAAAAAATTACTGTGAAGGCATATAATGACAGCTCGCGAGTCCTCTTTATATAATGGGTCACTAATTTTAATTAAAATTAAGCTGTGCTCGATCTCAACCCATCCTATCGTACCCCACTTCAATTAGCTTTTTGTAAATTAATTATATGTAAACGTAAGCACAATATAAGATTCCATCCAACTTATCATATCATAATTAATCATTAATTAATTATATAAAAGGCTTGAAATTCCCTAAATTTGGGAAGCAGCTGGATAGCCAGAGGTATCTTTTGGCAGCAAAAAAAGAAAAAGAAAAACTGAATCGTATCCGAGATATGATAAGGATTCGATCTAAGAATTAATTTGATAGTGCATGTATGTGTGTGTTCAATCTCTTTTAATTAATTTCTTTTAGTTTTCATCTTGCTAGCTAGTTAAAATATGTGGCTGAAGTGAGTTCAAATTGGGTGGAGTACGTTGTGAGTTTATGACGTATACTATATTTTAGAAGAGCGAGCGAGCGAGCTAGGTGTGGCCTGTGGCGGAGTATTAATTTTTCAATCTTTTGTATATATATTAATTGACTACAGTATCATGAGAAGAATGTTGCAGCAATTAACGACAAACAGCACGACAATGTCGTAATTAGTATTCCTTTGCAATTTCTATATTTCACAACCATCCAAATCTCCAGATATTTAATAAAAAGACGAGAATAAAACCAAAAGAGTTGCAGAGAAATACATTACAGTGAAAGCTCTGTCAATCCTCAATGGATTCCTGCAACCTCTTTCTTCTGAGTCATTTAAATGGTGGGCCATGTCTTCTCTTGGATGGTACTATATGTATAGTCCAAACCATATACATCCAAGAATTTGAAATACAGAAAGCTTATTGGTTGATGCAATAATATGTGACCTTGAAAATTAGAAGCTAGCTAGAATTAATTGAATCAATGATTAGGCAAAAATATCAGTTTACTAAACTGGCAAAAACCCATAAAACCATGTTTGATATTTTTCATGCAGCAAGCCGATATGGTGCATGTATCCGGGTTTTGGAAGACTAATTAAGCATAACAACGTAATGGGTGAAAATTGAGGCCTCCGCACTTCAAATTCCAATAGATTCTTGGGTCACCACTCAGCTAGCTAAGGTTGATATACATAAGAAGATTAATTGCTGCGATTTTTGACAAACATGATATATATAAGAAGATTATCTAATCCAGCGGTCAGTTTTTTAAAATACTAATCCTAATAATGAGAGGACCTTAAATTAAGGTTAAAGACGAGTCCTTACTTGATATATATAAATATATAGTCGTATCTCTTGTTGATCGCTAAATTAGCTGGTTCTGGGGTCATGTGCCAAGTTGGTGCACCCGGATTCTGCCGGCCTTAGTCCTCGTCAAACCACAACGCACATTGGGGTGAAAAGACGCTTAGTAGTTAGTACCCGGTTAAATAGAAGCTCAGCGCTTTGCTGGGTCAGCTATAATTGTTACCCAAAACTGGGCAGAGATTGAAAGAGAGAAGTTTTAATATGAATAAAAAGGAAAAATGCTTTACATACAAATAACCTGCACAGTAAATCTAACAAACAATTGTGGAGGTGTGGAATGATCAGACGAGTTTTAAATTAAGTAGTGCTATTTTTATCATTTATTTTAGGGAAAATTATACTTTATTCTCAGAATTATTGGCCACTTTCACATTGCCCCATGTGATTTCGATTGCATCAATGTGCCCGTTAAATTATTAGATTGTATCAAATTATCTTCTTTTGTCAGTTTTTTTTTACTGAAAAATGGTGCTAGACTTGTTATTTTTTTATGCAGTATTTATTCTAAATTGCTAATGGGTCTGTAGGCTATTTATTATTAATTTTATTTACTGTATGGAGAAAATAATTCATAAAATTAAAATTTATTGAGAAAAATTATAAAACTTTACCAATATGCTTATAGACATATTAGCAATTTATAAATAAATAAATAAAAAAACAAGTCTAGTATTATTTTTCAGTCAAAGAAACAAATGGCTAACAGAAAGAATGGTAATTTGATATAATCTAATAGTTTTGGGGGCACATTAATGCAATCAAAATCACATGAAGTTAACGTAAAAACAATCAGTAATTTAGGAAGCAAAGTGTAATTTCTCCTTTATTTTATTGTCTAAATAGAGGAATTATAGGATGATTTTTATATTAAGTGGTGTTATTTTAACCGTTACTTGTTATTCTTTATTTTAGTGGGTGTGAGACTTACACTCTATGTAGAATTTACATGAATTACACCCATCCATTCTCAGAGACGATATGATAAGATAGTAAAAGTTGTGGTGGTCAAGTGGAGTGGTACGGAGTATTTATTTTATTTTTTAGATTGCTTTGGAATAAAAGACAAACAATAGTCCATGTCGCTTTTGGGTGAAAATTAATTATTCCATGTAAAGTATACTGATAAGGCACGCGTTACCCATCACGTCTTAGTTCATGATAGGTGTAATTTACGTGGAGGATATGTATTCCAACCACGCCGAGTAAACAAAAAGGTGAGGATATTAACTTTTTCAGAACTAAAAGAAAAGAAAATAAAATAAAATTGATATATATATATATATATATATATATATATATATGGCATATTAGTATAAGGTAGTTTCCTTCGTTAAAAAAATAAAAAATAAAAAATAAAAATAGAGAAGAAGAAAAGTTAAATTTCTAATTAAGAAAAAACTTTAACATCGGACGCTTTAACCCGAAATTAAAAATCATCATGATGTGTCGTGCTTTGAGTGGTGACATCTCTCTTTTTAAACTGCTTTCTATTAAATAAAGTTGCTTGACATTTGAAAAAGAAAAAAGAAAAAAGTTGCTTGGAACACTTAATCCCCTACTCTTATAACTATTGCATTTGAATTTTTAGATGAAGAGAGGTAATGGTATTGATAATCTTTCTATATTATAAAAGAAAAATTACAAAATTTAGCTCATAAAGCTCTTTATTCACTCCCTCTATCTCACTTGTCTTACTTTTTGTTGATTGCTAAAAGAAAAAGGGCTAGTTTTTACAGGACCCCATTAGAGCAGAAAAGAAACTGGCCGGCCTTTTCTCAAATATTGCATTTGTCTCCCTTTCCATTTTTCTCCTCTCATCGACGGTCGTTTTCATTTGGAAGATAGACAATAATTAACAGAGGCCCAGCTTGTTTGGGATATATGACATGTTAATTATTACACCACTTCAGCTGTTTTCTGTTGAAGAAGCCAGTTTGAGAAGACTTCAAGAGTATTCATATCAGCCCTGTAATGCTTTTGAGTAAATTCAAGCAGCGTCGGCCATGTAAAATCTGGATATATTCTCGGGCTTTTAGTGTCCACCAATTCACTTGGTGGGCTTACCACCTTATCCCTCTTTGGACACAAAAAGAAAGCAAGTGATTTCCTTGTTGTCTCATTGTTCACCACTGCTCTATGCAAGCAACTCTTGAATCTTCCATTTGAAAGCGCCTGTAAAACAAATTAAAAGTTAACACCCGCTAATTTAGTTATATATAGCTTATAACAATGTAATCGATCTATCTAATTATTACCATGAAAGTGTCGCCGATGTTGACAACAAAAGCACTCATATTTGGGCTAATGGAACGCCATTCGTTGTCCACAAAAACTTGAAGGCCACCCACTTGGTCTTGGTGAAGAATAGTTAAAGATGTGGGATCGCAATGAGGCCCGGTTCCCAGAGTTTGGTCGGGTTTTTGGCATGGAGGATAGTAATTTAGTCTCATTATCGAATCATTTTCTTCGAAAAATTCTTTGAAATAGGTTCGGCCTACGCCAAGGCTCATCCCTAATAGCTCCATGATCACAAGAGAGAGAGTGCTCATCGCCTCGCAGTAATCCTGATAAACCCTCCTAAACACAAAAGAAAAAAAAAATTCAGCTAGAGTAGTACTTAAGGATGGATATGTACATAAGAACATGAAAGGAAAAAAAAAAGAGGGATATATATATATATAAATGAATTAATGGATAAAATGGTCATGTTGGCCGTACCCAAATTGGTTGAATTCTTCGCCCATTGTATTCTGAAAATACTTTTCGACAATGTCATTATTGGAACTTTTATCAGCTACGTATCGAAAAGAGAGGGTTTCTTTCCAGGGGAGCTTGGAAGAGAATCTGCCAGTAAAGCTACTAGCATATCCACAGTGCTCACCAAGTTTCCTTTGAGCTTTTTGTTTTCCAGAGAGTGGCAATTCAAAGAAGTCATCCATATATTGGTGAGCATCAGATATGAGCTTAGCATCAACACCATGATTAATAACAAGGAAGAATCCATGCTTTTGACAAGCCTCGCCGACGAGCCTCGAAGCTTGAATAGCTGCAGCTGGGTCTCCGGAGTAGAAGCCGCCTAAATCGACGAGGGGAACGGGTAGTTCTGGTGCGTTGACATGAGGCTTTTCGTGGTCGGGCCATATGAATTGTTGGGGTATGTTGGTTTGGTATCGAAGAACTGATGCATCGAAAACTAGTGGTTTTTGCTCGTTCTGGTGATCTTCTCTTGGCGTATGAGGCATGGATGTTGGTGTGTTTTTAATACAATTAATGGCCATTGCATTAAGTTGTTTTGAGGCTCTCAAGTGATGAAAGAGTACTCAATATAAGAGTAGTTACCAGTTGGGAATGGTGAGAGAGAGAGTGAGAGAGGAATTAAGAAAGAGAAAGAGAGAGAGATTGGTTAGTTAATGGAGGAGAAGAACAGAGAGTGAAACAATAAGTTTGGGAGGTGTGGTGAAAGAAAAGCCAAGAGCTCTCATTGGGGATATCGGTGAACAAAAATTGGAATCTTATAGCCCTCTCTCTCCCCCCCTCTCTCTATATATATATGTATATACACGTATATACTATATATACTGTATGTAGATATGTATATAGCTATATTTCTTAATTTGCAAAAAAAGGATGATGAAGGCTGTATTTATAAGGGTAGGTGCTAATGAATGAAGAAATTAGAGAATGGTCCGTGCTCTGTTGTCTTTTCTAGAGTTGCCAGGGAAGCGATTCCCAATGGCATTTGGCGTTTCTTTGAGGGAGAAGAAATGCTAACTTCACCTACTTCTTCTATAAGCTCTGACAGCGAGGGGGATATTGTTGTGCCAATATCAAAGCCACATACAGTACATGGGGCAGATGGGCAGTATTATGCCTTCTTTATGTAAATTAAAATATTAAACCAAAGCCATTCAGAACTGGTGCAATGGAAAAGTTTGTGAAATGGACAAATAAACTGATGCAATGGAAAAGTTCATGCCTCAATCCAGTTTCATTTCTCACTGAGTCTTTATGGGAAAATTGTACAAACAGTTGGTATGCAGAATATACAGTGATGAATTGAAACACAAGTACTAGCATGGAGCTGTGTAATTTGTGATGAGCAGTATAATTCTGTAGTAGCAATAAGGCGCCATAATGATTGTACCCAAATCCAACTTAGCATTGTAAGGAAGATACACAAAAATATTTTCTGATGGAATCACTGGCATGAGATCTTTCAGAGAATTAAACAAATATGACACAAAAATAAAAGGTCTAGGACCTCATGAAAACAGTAAATTATAGGACTTGGGTATATTGGTAGCCCAATAGCATCTGTTGAGGTTTGGTGATTGGTATCAACCCTGTAGTTCATCATTAAGATTTTAGAATTTAGTGACTTATTTTAATATAATAGGTAGGAGGCAGGTCTGAAATAAGAGAATGAGATAGAAACAGAGAGAGAGAGAAAGACAGAGAGAGAAACAGAGAGAGTATATGCAACCAATTACAATTACATGGAAAACTCAATTCGGAGAATCTACAGTATGTAGTCCCGATAATGCAATCCACTGTGATAAAAGAAATTACAAAATTAGGATTGGAAACACCATCTACATTGATTTTTATAAATAGGGTCTCCTGGTGTCCATTTAATCTGGGCTAGTTGACTAGGTTCATAATTCCTATTTATATCACCTTGTATTGGTTTTCTATGAGTAAGCCTGTACTTTTGAAAGTTAAGGAGAGACCAATCAAAGAGAGGATCCACTCAACCCTGTGGAGTTGGCTGAGTGGTAAGGCATCTCGGTCCCAGGGTAGCTAACTTGAGTGGAGCTGAAAGATCCCGAGTTCGAGCCCCAGCACTTCGGAAAAAACCCTCGGGCCAGCGACATTCCCTCAGTCCACAACAGTGATTAGTCCCTTGGTTGACAGCTTTGAGGAAAAATTAGGTCTATACCAAAAAAAAGAGAGAATCCACTCCCCACTTTGAAAGCCCTAAAAAATTAGGAAATTAAAGAAATCTATTGGAAGAAAAATTTATCCAAATTTTGGCAATTGAATTGATAATTGACAGCCAAAAAATTTCGTAACGATCAATTGAATGATTTAAGAAATTCCATCGAATGAATGATTATCGGAGAGCAACCTAACTCTCTGACATGTATTTAATCAAACAGAAATGGGATCAATAATTGAATGTTTTATAAAATAAAGATTTTTCGAGTACGAAATTAAGTCATTATGGTAAAATATGATAGACTAACCCTCTCTAAGTCCAACTAGATCTTTAAATCACTTATCCTAATGTGTGAGTATGTGAGATGGAGTAATGCAATGGCAATTTTCCACAATCTTCACAACTTAAACATTAGCTTGGCCAGAATTGGTACCAACACCCTTTCAACCAACGTAAATTTTGAAAACCATAAAGGTCAAAATTAATTAATCAACCAAAAATAACTTTTTTAATCTCTCTAATATATTGAGAATATGAGTTATGACTCTGTGGTTCATGTCTCTTCCTAAATGGGATGAGGTTCCGGATTCAATTTATCATGAATGAAGTTTTTATCCCATCCGGCCCTCCTTATTAACAACTAACCATCTTTTCTTTTTTTTTTTGGCCAAACGATATATATAAGTAGGTTTACTTGTCAGTTGTTCGAGAGAAGAGAAGTAACAAATGGGGCAAGAATCTCATCCATGAGAAATGGAACCAAAACCTTATCCTTAAAAGGAGAGAAATGAACCATTGAGCCAAAGCTTAGGTTGAACCACTAACAATTAACCCTTGGTCTCGCAAAAAAAAAAAAAAAAAGTCTCTCTAATATATTATCTAAGAGATGAGGGCAAGTCTCTCTTAGGGCTTGAACTCTAAATATCTGGCACACGTGTCAAGCAGATTTTACAAAAGAATGCTAGTATCAATAATACAAGGAGGAAAAAGCAATTGATTTAGGTCTAAAATTAATTTCCTTGTATGCTTTTTGTGTTTGACTTTTGAGATTCGAACATCAAATGGTTGGAGAGAGAGAGAGAGAAGTGGGAATAACTGTTGTAACTACATTTTGAAGTGATAAACAAGTTTTGAGATTCGAACATCAAATGGTTGGAGAGAGAGAGAGAGAGAGAGAGAAGTGGGAATAACTGTTGTAACTACATTTTGAAGTGATAAACAAGTTCAAAGTCTGTAGAAAGTTGGGAGTACGTAATGGTGGAACCTGGCTATGAATGCACAAAGTTTCCTAATTTCAAGTCAACTTCATGTAATGATTTGCGATATCTTGTGCTACCAGACAAATAAAAAGAGAAAAATTGGGGGACCTCCTCATTCATGATTTTTCAAATTGGAAATTACAATATTTTTCAAAAAATTCTCATTACTCTCTCTCTCTCTCTAAAGAGATCTTAAACCTAGGGGTGACAAAATACGACACGACACAAACCGTACACGAAGATAATGGGTTTGGGTTACTTCTAATCGTGTTCGGATTAGAATCAGGTCGATCCGTTTAACCCGTGTAGTTAGGTATGTCGGTTTCGTATCAACCCGTGTAACTTGAAATTGACCTGTTGTGACCCGTCTAATATATGGGTCATGTTCGTGTCAACCCGACCCATATAACCCGCTTTTGATATTTATTTTTAAGTTTTATTATTTTAATTTATAATTTCATTTTGTGATGATTTTAATTTATTTAATATGATTTTTAATTTGGAATGTTTATTTAAACTGCATTGTTAAATAAGTAATTTATATGATTTTTTATGTTTAAATATAAGTAAAAATGTAAACAGGTTAATTGGGTTATAATCGTGTTAGGTTGGTCGTGTACTCGTGTTGACCTAAACACGACCCAATTATTAAATGGGTTAATTGGGTTAGGTTCGTGTCAACCCAATTATAAACAGGTTGTGTTCATGTTTGAATTTATGACCCAATTAATAAATAAGTCGTGTTCGTGTTGATCCATATGCTCAAATACATGCCTCTCGACACGACACGAACCCGACCTGTTTACACGAATTGCCATCCCTACTTAAACCCCAAATACTAATCTAAATGCGAAGTTTTTTTTTCCCACCTAATGTTTAGTAAAATTTAAACCCACGTCGCGTACATCATAATGATCATAACTTGGCATTGGGACTAACACGTCTGAGGTAACGAAATGAAAATAATTTTAAAAAAATTCTTCCGAACTAAATTAATGCAAAGATCAAAACCATAATTTACTATTTTTGCTACAAGAAAAATGAGGTGGTTAGTGGTTATTCTGTATGGTTGGTTCCTAGCTCACTTACTGACCTTTCTCGCTACCTTAACCTAGCTTTCTAGTTGAATTTTTTCATGAATCTTGTACTTGGGATTGAAAGTCATATCCTTTGCACTTGGAAATTTTAAGAACAAATTAAACCCACAATTAAAAGAGGGGGAAAACAATAAATTCTGGCATTTATTTGATCATTTATATTTTTCGAATGAGACAGAGACAATTTGTTGTCAAAATTCCTCAATTAACAACCGCAATGTATAGTATAAATCTCCCAACTCCTTGTCATCACTCTACATTTATTACAGTTTAAATTTTCTAAAGGTAGTTTAGGGGTTTGTGGGTGATCATCTATAGAGAATGGTTTCAAACTATACTGTAACTAGTAGGCTTTGGTTACCCTATATTAATTTAAAATAAAAAAATTTGATATTGTATTACAACAACTATCTCAATTCACAAAATCCCTCAATTTTTCTTTTCAAAATCCCTCAATGGAGTAACCTGATTCTTCTCCAAATTAAATTCCTAAATTCTAAGGTAATCCCATGCGAAATAATTTTGAAAATTTCCAAAATTTCATATTTCCATTAGGTGGGGCACTGGAAGAAAGGGTACCTGGGACCAGTAGTGTAGACAACAATATATAATGGTGGGGTTGGCATAATGGCATACAATAAAAGGAACATCTGAGAGTTCTCTCGAAAAACAGATCACTTAAGAATTGATAGACCCAACTAGGTTGGATTCTCCATAGACCATAACTATAAATAGAAAGTGAACTCCATGTTTGGCCAATTATAGTTCAATTTCTGATTTCACCAAACAATAAGATTGCTTCCTTTTCTCCAATGGATCCTTACCATTCATTGCTGGTGGGTCTGATTAGATTTTAGATTTTATGGGAAGATGGGCACACAGTCAATCTCAATTGATATTGATTTCCATCTCAGAGAAAAGAAGATTGATCTGATAGAAGTGGCCTCAAAAAGAGATGCGATGCTATTGGTTTAATTTCTGGAAAAGAGAAGATTAATGTTCTGATAGAAGTGGCCTTAAAAAAGATGTCGAGCAAAAAAAAAAATGTCATTCCAACGGGACTAGCCCTTTTGTGCTTTTAATTCTAGAGAATATACCCTATTGATGAACCTATGATAAATAAATAATAAACAAGAAAATACATACAAAAATCGCCGTACAAGAATTTACGTGGTTCACCCAAAATTAGTACTATGTTTACATAATTGCAACAATTTCAGAGAATAGTACAACAAAGTGTCAAAATACACTCTCGATCTCTCCTTTATATACCCTATTCACGAATTTTTGAGGAGCAAACAATAAAGAAGAAAATAACAAAGAAGAAAATACAGGACACAAGGATTTGATTTATGTAGTTCGCACCCAAAACTAGGACTACGTCCACAAAACTGGAACGATTTCATTATATTAAAGAACATAGGGTGTCAAAAGCGACAATATACATACCCAAAATCGGGTTATAATCCAAAACTGGTAAAAACTTCCCATGAAGGACCTCTCATTATCACTCGGACTCAAGTCATTAAGTCTCATAAACAATTTCCATATAAACTGCAACACCTTCAAAATTGAATTGGGGTAAGAGTCGAACACAAAACCAAAATCGACAAGCCTAAGATTTTCTTTATAATTTTGTAAATGTCGACGAGCACAGTAAAGCAAGCAAAGGCCCATAATTCTCCTTAAGACATTAGGGTTAATTATGGTGTTAAGAGTTTTGTACGAAAGAATACTCGCACAGAGAAGCTCCACTGTATCATACAAGAGAAGCGACAACATGTTATGTGGCAAGGGAATTTCCTCCTTCTTCTTTTTCTCTTTTTCTTTTTCTTTTTCTTTATTTGGTTGTTTCCGTAACCAAAAAATGGGACTAAGAATGGTGCAACAGGATAGATATGGTCCAAAAAAGAACTGATTGCTCCAAAAATTAAATGACATGTTTTGGAAATATTTCTCTCATTAGACAAGTTTTGGATGAATTCTAAGTGCATGAGCACAAACTGCACTAGTTGGTCAACAAATTGATGACATGACTATTCAAGTAAATTGGAAAACCATTGGAGTTACCCCAATGGTGAGAGGATTGTAGAAAAACTGAGATATGATTAGGTGGTGGATTCGATTTCTATTCATTTTAACTATTAAAAAATAATAATAATAATACTAATAATAATAAATAATTTGGGATAGAGAAGAAGATAATTAATTATGTGCCACTAAAAACCTGCAATAGTTCAAACATCATTTCACAACTCAAATATTCCTAGGGAGAGAAGTGACACCATTGGAGGACATCACAAACATTATAACAAATGCTAGCACCTTCCATAACCTAAAAAGAGCCACCCATTAAATTTAAATCACTTAGCTAGCCTAGCTTGTAGCATAGGACCAAGTGATCATTAGTCCTCATTTAAGCATTTAGGGGTCATTGGAAAATATAAAAATCCCATCTGCCATAATTGAGCCTAGTTAACATATTCGGACCGGCCTAGCCGGTCAAACCGGTGAACCGGACCCCTAACTAGTTTGGGTTTATTATTGGATCGGATAAGGAAGAAAATCGAAGTAATCCACCTTGACCCGCTCAATTAATAATTCAAAAAAAAAAAATCATAGAAGTTGCATTGCTTGAGATTTGAAGTCCAACCTCTTTAAAAAAAAGAAAAAAGAATGAGAGTCTTTACCACTAGGCTATTCTTTACTTGTTATTATTATAATGCAATCTATAAAATATAACATTATTACATTCATTTACTTGTAAAAATCTCAATTATCAAAATTTCCAAACAAACCATTAAAATCATTGCAAATAGCGCCCGGAAAGACTAGCTACAGCTCACAATGGTTTAGCTTTAGGCCGAGCAAAATTCAGATTAGATCCAAAACTAATCCCAAGCTTCCAACACGCACGTACATAATATATATGTATATATATTGGAAATATTTATTAATATTAAGAAAACAATTAGGTCAAATATTGGGCTAATCGAATTTAATTGGAAAGAAATTCAAACTCAACATATTTATAATCGATCATCAACGTACAATAACCCGTTTATCAGGGAGAACCAAGGCATAGCCAAGGGGGCCATGGCCCCCCAGCTTTTTGACTTTCCTTAATATATATATATATATATATATGCATGATGGGGAAAGGTCGGTAAGAGGCTTGGCCCCCTAGACTTTGGGGAAATGTTGGTAAGAGGCTTGACCTCCCTAGACTTTACTCCTGGTTCCACCACTGCCATTTATGGAAACGATTTAATAAGTCGGACTGAATTGGATTTTGCAAACTGTAGAAAAATATCACACTTTTGGAGCAGCTGATTCTTAATTTGTGGAAACGAGGATGTAGCACTCATATTGCTGTCACATTCTTGTAAAAGCAACTAATATAGTGTTTAAACGTGTTTACCTCAATTCAGTTGACTTTGATTAGTTGCATGTTAAGGCACTAAGTATTTCATCATTACGAAAGCTCCCTTCAATTTACATCATGGACACACTCTGCGAGCTGATGCATGGTACAGTTGTACCAAATATGTTGTTTTTCATTAACATATATGGCTCGTCAATTAATTTAACTTTTGAACTGATTGTCCAAACATGCAACGACAACGCACGCATTTCGGCACTCTATTGCTGTGACAAAGGGGTTCTCTTTATTTTTTAAGAGTGGATTCAGATTTGAAGCGATTGTAGCAAAAGTTAAGAAGACTGACGTTAATTTAGCCAATCATCCTCTACCCCTCAAGTTACGTAAGAGTGATTAAGTGGAATTTTGAACCTATTCCAAACCGAGACTTCAACAATTTCATATATTTGCAGTGCCCCCCATCAATTCAAACTTTGCCATTCCTCTGTGTTAAGACTGTCGAGTTATGCTACAAAGCTCTGGTGACATTTAATTAGAGCATGCATTATGATTTGTTATCATATTACATGAATAGAAGAGCCTTTGCTACTCAAGAAATTGGGCACCTTGGAGAACAGTTGATGGCCAGTCCCATGACACAGAGGAAACACAAGAAGAACAACCAGGACAGAATAACAAAAGACGCAGTTGATGTTGACAGATAAAAAGGACAAAGTATAGTAGAGGCTACATTTTAGAGTGGAAAAAATTGTTCAAGATTTGACAGACAAAATGAACATGAACATATGAAAGCAATGGAGTAATTTTTAATTTTTTTTCCTCTTATTTTACCATATTAATCTAAACCCATGCACTAATCTGATATCTTTATGTAATTATTACAAGAATACTAACAAAATTAAAAATTATCTTTTTTATTTTTCAAATCCAAAATCATAAAACCCTCAATAACAATTAACCCCACACTAATTACTTTAGTGCATTATCCGCGACAAGATCTATCTTAAGGGAGGAAGATTGATCACTCCAATATGGCTCTAAATGCTCCAAGAGAAACCAAACTATGCATAAAATTTCATTCATTTATTTATTTATTTATTTTTATTTTTTTTGTTCCATATGTATCCTATAGTATCGAACATGAACTCACTTTATGGTCCAATTGCATCTAAATTTTTTATATTACATTCAACAAATTAGATGGTGAGTCCTGAAAATTGTTTGAAAGTTCGAACACAATTGGACCGACCCATGTACTTTGTGATGATGAGAACCATCAAATTTGATTTACAAAGATTAGTGGCCTAAAGTCAACACAAAATGTAAACTATCCCACTATTAAGAATTTTTGGACTTTTATATTCCTCCTTTAATTTGTCTACTTTCAATCCATCTTTCATTGATTTGTTTTCATGGTGGAGTAAGTGAGAGCTCCATCTCATACACAACGGTGGGAAAATAAATAAATAATGGTCGGTTAAAAGATAGAAAATTGAGTTTGATCTTCTATTTTGATTATTCTAATTAGGAGTTTACTTGGATACAAAGATTACTGACGACGTATCATTTAATTTCACACTTTAGGTAACGTGTCGTAATTTTAGATATCCAAACAAATCCAATGATCAAAACTCCAGAAAATAACTTGGCACAAAGGCCATTTGCCTCGCTCGGGCCAAATTTAAGGAATCCGATTTAAATTTAGTAAGTGAGAAACCGTCCTAATTAATTCAATATATATAAAAGGGCATTTTACGTCATTAATCTTAAGTTTTCGGAATATTACGTGAACAAATCTGATCCAAAGATAATTACGTAAATATTTTTTTAGACCAAAATACTCTTGTGTAAACAAATTAATAACCAATTTACCAGGTAAATGGTCATAAGTAAAAAAAAAAAAAAATACCAAAAGTTTTGTTAACAATTCACAATATTGGACTGAATCCTCAATTTAATATATATCTCAAATCCCCAAAATTGAACAGAATCCTTAATTTGACAAAATATATATCTCAAACCCCCAAAATTGAACAAAATCCTTAATTTAACAAATGATTCAAAATTCCCCAATTAACACAGAATCCTCAATTTTACTAAGAATCCACAACCCCTAACTCCAAACCCATCATTACTCGGGACATGGAATGATGAGCATTAAATAATGATTTGACTTGTTGGGGATTGGGGATTATGTGCAAAATTAAAAATCAAAGTCAAATTTTGACTATTCAAATGGTATTTTGGTCCAAAAGACAGTGATAGGTTTATGTTCATAATTATCTTTAAATTGGATTCGTTCAAATAATATTCCGAAAACTTAAGATTATCGATGTAAAATACCCCATAAAAAATCATATCATTCGGTTTGATTATATATATATATATATATATATATATATATATATATATATATATATATATATATATATTAGTTATTTAACAAAATAATTAATTATATATTTTTATATTAATAATGTTAATAATAATATAGTTTTAATATATTATTCGAACAGTGGGATTGACTCGTGTGAATTAGACAATGAGTCACCAATGACCTATTCGAGAAATTTATCCTCACTTTCAACTTTTACCTTCAAAGAAGAGATTTTAGATTCGAGTAAATTCAGAAAACCCCACAGTATCGAAAACCAAATTTTGGAGTCCAAACCAAAATTTCAAGTCAAATCAGGTGGATTAGATGGATCAAAGGAAAAATTGCCAACTCCACTCATGGTATATGGAGACAAGCTTGTGCTCTGGTATTTTTATTTCAGATCTGTGTTAGCTGTGTAAAAGTTAAGAGTCTTTCTGCAGGAGGATTGTGATATTCACCCTGTTTGGTGGGTGAGTTCTTAATTACACACTTTTCAGAAAAGATCTTTTGCTTTAATCTGATTTGGCCAGCAAAACCCTTTGGTCCCTATCGAAACACAGAATTTGGTCACAAATTAAAAGGCAGAATTCGAACAAGGATTAAAGTGACTTTTGTAGCATATATTTCTGTCTTTCTTTTTTCTTTTTTTATAAAGGTTATGGTAGGAGATAAGAGCATCATAATCTATCAAATTCTACACCCAACCTCATAAGATAACCCTTTTTTTTTTTTTTTTTTTCCTTTTCCTTTTATCGATACGTGAATCCTAGACCTTTGCGGCCATCAACTTGCATATATTTCATAACGATATTGAATATCAAATTAATTTAAAAGAAATTACAAATAATGAATGCAAAATAGGCATGGTGTGAGAAGAGGACAATTAGGGAGGAGACATGAAGGTCCATCACTAGAGGCAACTAACATGGTGGTGGAGTTGTCACAAATGTGATGCAGATAAAAGGTAGGGCAAATGAGTTGTGTCCAGAGACCAAATCCCATGAAACTGATAGACCCAACAAGGTTGGATCTATACACAGAAAGAATAGTTAAGAGTGAGTGAGTGAGTGAGTTAGTGTTGTCACATTTAGGACAAATACAGTTCCATCCTCATTATCCACTAAAAGATTGCTTACTTTTCTCTTGTCTGTGCCATTATTTGCTTGGTGGGTCTGGTGTGGGATTTAAATCTTATTACAAATGGGGAGCAAGACAATCCTTCTTGATCTTGGTTTTTGGATTTTTGAAGAAAAAAGTCCAGCTTGATGCCAATGGTTTTTTAAAGTAGCTTCTCACTTATCTAGGGCAATGCTACCCAATCCTTAGCCGCCTAAATCTGTCCCTAAATAAGAAATATACTACCCTATAGAAATCAGCTTCGCATCATTTGATTTGATCATGCTACTATGCTACTCATTTCAATTCATCAACTTCTGTTATTTAGAATTCCATTACATTGCCTGCGTATTTTACAAATGGACATACACAAACTCCGATGCATTCACTGTAAACAAGGAAAATAAATAATAAAAAGCTTACACCTTTTTCATTTTTATTTTTATTTTTTGGTTTTGAGAAGAGTCTAAATGAATTCCACCCTCTTATTTTTTTTATTTTTTTTTTTTTTTTTTTTTTTTTTGGGTTAATGTCCGAATGTATTCTTCAAATTGTACATGAGCCGAGCCGGAAAAGGGAAAAATCCTTCCCCTTCCCCTTCCGAAAGAGAACCTTGTTTTCTTCACTCCACGAAGAGAGGAGCCCAACCATTCCGCCATTCATCCCATAGAGAAGCTTATTTTCTAGACTCCATGAAGAGAAAGCAGACCAACCATTCTGTAATAATATGTTCTAACTTAGCGTGCTAAATATTCCAATATGTTCGGCCGACAACTGTTGAACATAGGATGATATTCTACTAGTGATTACAAAACATTCTGTAATGTTCAATACCACTGCTGAACAATTTTATAGGTTCGGCTGGTTGGGGTAACTGAACATAGTGACATGTTCAATTACCCATATCTAAATATTGATTGATGTTCAATATCGCAAAACTGAACAAAAGCACGGACTTAAAATTAAAACAACAATAAAAAAAGTGAATCATACTTAAAAAAAATGTTTTTTCTCATTGTTGGAATCATCTCACATGATCACTTCATTGTCCATTTATTAATAAATATCTTTTTTTGTCAGAGTTTTCCGAATGTTATATGAAAGTGTAAAGGTTTGTGATATTAGGGTTTATGAAAAAAATATGAATGTGGAAAGGAAAAGGTAGGTGCAAGAAGTAATAAAATTTATTTTATTTATCTAATATTACCTTTAATAGTAAATTTACAAGTTGGTACAATAGTAATAAAAAAATTTATTAATTGATGAGTGCCACTGGCAATATGAGTGGATGGCAATAGAATCACCCAAACCACACAACTAAGGGGAAAGAGGAAAACCCCCCACACCTACACCTACACCTACACCACAACCCCCTCGCCTCCACCACACAAGATGGAGAGAGGAGGGTTTTTAGGTCTTCATTTACAACCTTATTTCAATGTTTTTTTTCCCCTGTTTTTTTATCTTTTCCCATCTATTAGTCAGAATTAGCCCTAAACCCACTTCAACCCTTGAGATACTTGTGTAATTACCATATTCTAGAACGGTGTCCAAATAGACTAAAGTCCAAGAAATAATACAATGTCACATCCAGAACAATGCTGCTAGAAAGCTTGACAAAAAGCAGTCTACCCTAACGTGTTATATCTTAAAGATGTTGAGTGGGTGCTGTGCCATGATGTCACTTAATGTTGTTGGGTTGGAGGATTAATTGTTGGCTTGCATTTGTGAGAAGAGTTGGAGGCATTATAGGACAAAATCCTTTCCCATTATGTATGTTCTTTGTCTTAGTTGTGCACTCAGGTTCCCATATTAGGTGGTCGGGACCATGCCATTGGATTATTTCCATCATGCACATGTGATTAGCCAATAAGTGAACCAGTGGGATCAACCTTAACCATTACCATCTTCCTATTGTGCCTTCTTCTCTTTGATAGTCTTCAAGATAGACCCACCTATTTATGTCTTCCCAATCGACGCACCTTGATCATATATTATCGTGAATTGCACTAGTACGAGTCACTCTAGTCTCTCAACATTATGCATGTAGGTTGCTTCCAGGATACAAGCACAATGCCGAAGATGGATATCAGAGTGGTGAAGGCATTTCCCACTAGTCCTCAAAATTAATTGTCGTCTACTCTTTCTTAACGTTTAATAGATAATGATGGAAAGATGGAAACCTAGTCATGCAGAATGCCCAGAGGATTTGACATGAATCAAGAAGGAACACCCCCCCAAAAAAAAAAAATAATAATAATAATAATAATAATAATAATAATAATTAAATAATTAAATAAAAACCCTCCCATCAACTTTGGAAAGGTTCAAAGGAAACTGGTATTTGCAAATGCTGGCACGAGAGTTTTGTGTCGGGCTTCAATCTATGAGCAGCATCTTAATTAATCAAACCATTGAATATATACAAAAACAGATACATAAATTCATAGATATAGCTGTGAGGCTGTGAGATGTGCAGCATGATAATGAAACTGGTTTGGAGGGGACCTCAATGCCCTCTGAAAATGTACCTTGGTGATATATCCATTGCCGACGAAAGACAAAAAATAAAAAATATCACAA
>JAESVK010000400.1:1175452-1186678 GCA_017140935.1 Hamamelis virginiana
TTCCCCTCTCTCCTCCCCAACATGTTCACAAGCCTAATTTAAGAAAGCGTAAAATAGTTCAGGTTCAACTCAAGAAGAAAGCAGGCTCAGAATCTAGGCTTGTGCTCGGCTCAGAGCAAAAGCCTCTCATTAAGCTGAGTTCATCTAAGATCACAAGCAGTTCAATTCTTTGATACTTCTATCCTTGGGGAAGGTTGAGTTAACATAGGTAAAGAGTGCTATGCTCAAGTTGGAGGGACTACAATGATAAGTCAAAGAAGAATATAGGTATAGGTTAAAGTAATCAAAGAATCAAGGAAATAAAATGACGACATGTAATTTATTACCAAATGAGGACTACTTAGAACTGAATGGAAAAAATGGATTAGCCAACACAAAATATTAAGAATAAGATTTCATTAAGGTAATGATGCAAAATGAGTTTGATACAACCCTGAATCACTATAACCTTCAACTTTTTTCAAGCTACTACTCTTTCTACCTTTTTCCCTCTTATTCTAAACTAGAACTAGGTTGACAACCTTAACGTGTGTGTGTGTGTGTGAGTACAAGTACTTAACAAAATATTACAATATTAAAACTGTAGAGCATAAGTGCCGCCTCTTCTGACATACCATCACTGGCAGCCCCAAAATCAGGTCCATTCTCACTATACATAATGTCGACCAAATCCTTAGCATATCTGTTTCACCATACAAGTAAAGATTCACGAAGCTTTGCGATAATGACAATACACTTTCTATGTAACAAGTCTCCCTTTCTTACGTCAGATTAGGATCTGGATGGCCATGCCCAAAATCTTCCAGAGGCACTCCATTTGAAATTGAATCCTACATGATGCACCTAACATCTATGGTCAGGAGCTACAATAATTGTTATATCATAGTTATTTTCTTTTCGAATATTTCATATGCACAACATACCAGACTAGCTCCTAGCTTCTCCACAAATATGGGTTTTGCATAAGCACCTGTAACTGCATGCATGGCATCAAATATAAACCTGAAAAGAAATAGCCAATATGGAAATTTCAAAACCATAAAATTGTGCACTCCTTCCTTCCCTCCCTCCCTTCCTCACATGATAGGTCAACCAAATTAAAATGTCTCATTTTTTTGGTGAATATAGATGATTGACTTTAAGTGCTCTTATTATATCTCACTTTTTTTCCTCTCAAGAATTATGTACTTTTGATTATTCCTCTCATGGGAATGACAATCTTTAACTCGAGGGCATAATTGAATGTTGAATTCATGCTATGCTTGAGAGAGAGAGAGAGAGAGAGAGAGAGAGAGAGAGAGAGAGAGAGTTTAACTGTGAAATATATATATATATATATATATCTATATATATATATTAGAAGAAGAAGAAATGGCAGCAAGAAGGGTGGGGGAGGGGACAGCAACAAGAGTAGAAAGCTGAGATTAGTACGCATATATTGAACTTCAAATTTAAGTTTCACCGGAAGTGAAGTGCAGCAATTGTATTGTGGGTATTCTATCTTTTCAGTCTTTAATAATTCATAAGAAGGAGGTGCTGCCTCTCTGTTTTTCAGAATTACTTAGCAATATAGTACAAGTATTCAAAATCTTTGGCCTAAAATGAGGTGGTGTTGAAAGTTATTCAAGGTAAGAATCCAGCATGTGAATCCACTTTAAGCATATCAACTCAATGGTGTACTTATGAGAGTTGTTAACCATGAGTTGCAAATAATGGAATTTTTTTAACTCAAATCAATTCAACGAGGCTGTATGACCCAACTACAAAAGGTCAGCTACACAAATCCTTTTCCACCAGGCAACTCCTTTTGTGGTCATATCCTCAGTAAACCATATAGCAAAGCAATGGAAATTTTGATAAAAATACTCTAAAACTGTTTAGAAGTTCATACAAACTGATTTTCCTACAATAGAAAAAACCTAAATTATTCTTCCAAAAAGAAGGGTGTCAAATGCCAAAATAATGATCCAATAATTATCCATTGTTAAAGTCCCCCAGGGGGATTCCTCTCATGGAACCTCTAGTATAGGATTTTAATACAAATCCATTATCCCCATCACCAGGTGCCAAAAGAAGCAAAAAGATAAGGCAAAGAGATCCAAAAAGGCAAGAAGCGCAAAAGCTGGAAATATAGCTACTCAAATTGGTGGAGGCTCATATCACAGGACTATATCAAGAGAATAGAACATGGGTCAAGGCAGTAAAAAGACATTATTTATGATTATTTAAAAGAGGATATGGCCCTAAACAAGGCCGTATGATGAAAATGATTCATGTATCCAACACAAGTAGTTGGATCTAAGGCTTTCTTGAGTTGGATTGAGTGTTTTAACCAAAGTTCCACATCAGATTACTATATTGAGGGAACAAATTTGTAATAATTACCCTTGTGGGACGTTTCATTTAAAACAAACTCATGGACAATACAGTTCCTGTCATTTGTTGATGTAAATCATTATGAGTGGAATGGATTGCTTAAAATGCCATAACAGGAGAAGAGCCTAAGGACATTGGATGAGGCAGTGAGAGGTGGCATGATGACCACTGACTCAGCAATTTATATAGCCCTAGATCAAATGGCCCACGACTAAAAATAAATAGTCCTAGATAAAGCATGATTAAACAGGAGTCATATAGCTGACAGCAAGTAGATGAGGGAAGGCTTTATTGAGTTGAGTTGAGATAAATGAAATTTCAGTCAAAGAAAAGAAGTATCAAAATATGAGCATATATCTGACTATATGACCAATAGTGAGTATGGAGACATCTTTGACGCACACACTTGTAACATGCCTATATTTATTAGAAAATAAACAAGACAAATGTATGACCAATAAAAAACTTGATAGATGATCTACCACATCCCACCCTTAGAGAGAGAGAGAGAGAGAGAGAGAGAGAGAGAGGAGAAGAAGAAGAAGAATAAGAGAATAAAATTAAAAGTGGGTGATGCATCCAATGAAACCAAAATGCTTATCATCCCGCTTGGATGGAAGACAAATATTACATACCTGAAATCTGGTTGCGAAATAAGATTTTTGATAAGCTGGAAATCAAACACGTTCTGCATAGATTCCCATACAATTATTGATATCTAATCCACATGAATTGTTATCCCAAAAATTAATGATGCACAATTTTTGCTCTTCACCTCCATAAGCTCCAAATAGTCAAAAACTGGGTCCACTACTTCGACACTGAAGTCCCCATATTTGGTAACTCCAAGACTAGAAAGGTCAACATCTGGAATGTCTGCCATCTTAATTTCAGAGATCTGCATCACTTGCACCAGTCAAACTTTACAAGCAGGGCAAAAAAAAAAAAAATTCAATTCCGGGTGGCAATTTCTCATATTATAATGCTCAAACAAATAGGTTGCTAGATATTATCCAGTCGTGCTTTAAATTTTTTGTAACTTGTATCATATGCAAGAGCTCGAACAAGTTGAGATATAAATTTGAAGACGAGGGAAAAAGAACATCCCCCCACTGAAGTAACACAGTAAAAAGAACAAACTAAGCAAGGTAATATGTAAATAACAGCAGAATTTTTTTAGGAAAGATGACAACAAATGTAGACCAACGAACGTAACATGAAGAACGAAGGTTGTAGAAACATAGAGTACTGTAAGGAATCTTTAGTTACTTTAAAAGTTGAATAATTACTAAGCTCCTAACGTGGGACCAGGTGCCTGGAAATGTAATAGAACAGCAAGAATCTTTTTGTACAAGTCTTCAAGATGTCCCTATGGAATTTCAGCATTTATATTATTCTCATCGAATTAGGCTCCAAAAGATAGGCTTGGAAGATTAAGATATGAAAATTACAAAGCAGGTAACCTATCACTATAATTGGTTGCCAGGATGAGCTCACGCAAGTCCAGATGTCTATAGGAGGAAGCAAGCAAGAAACAGCACTAAAATAAAAAAGAGAAGTAGAGAACAAGCCAAAGTAAATAAAATAAAGGTAAAATTAGAAGAGACCAAGAATCATCAAATTCCACAGAAATTATGACAGGGCAAGCTCTTAAAAGTCATAAGTCTGAGAAAGTTATGAATCATAATTTGCCCGAGTATGGCCCTTAAGAGGTTGGATTCCTCCCCCACCCCCAACATACACCCACCCTCCCAAAAAAAAGGGGGTGGGGTGGGGGGTTTGGCACAGGAACCCTGAACTGATGTTCCCTGATCAGGGTAATTTCCCATCTGCATTACTTTTATACCTCAGCTGAAAAATATGAACAACAGCCATAAGAAATAGCCATGTCACTGGTTTTCGCAACCAATACACATTCTCTATCGAGACTGTAATGACAAACTGCTCATGGAGTAATTTTGAGGTTATGATTTCATAACACTTTAACCTTCCCAACTATTGAAAGAATATTACAAGAAAATTCATTCCTTCCATACTAACACCAATAAGGCAGCTCCCATGCCCATAATTTGTAGTGATATTCTTTTTTATCTCAGTAACAAGATAAGCTTTCCTTCCCCGCTAAACTTATTAACATGCTATGCCTGAGCTATGTGCTTACTCATAACAATACAGATATCAAGCTGTGATAAAAGAAAATTATATTTGCAGCAACTTTATGAGAATTTAGCACATGCATTCATAATACATAAATACATATATACCTACATACATAGATATATGTGTATAAATGAAAATACACAAATCTATGCATATAGAATTGTTAGAAGTATTGAATTTACTTCACTTCACAGCTCTGTCCAACCATGACAACAATGTCCATGTTAACATAGCATAGCAATGTCCACTTCACACATACTTGAGGAACTAAAAGGTTTAAGAAACTTATTTTCTAAATTAAATTAATTTCTAAACAAAAAAGTGATAGACTAATGAAATAAGATGAAGAGCTTAAAACACAGAACATTTCACGTTTTAAACAAGATATCGAAGCAAAAAGCTAATGAGCAATTGACAACATCAGAAAAACATGAACGCCAAAACGATATAAGTGACCTCGAGGATGCATATAGTATCAGATACATACAGAAAGAGTGTTTCCATAAATCTTGTCTGTGATGGATTCAGGTGCCGGTTGCCCACTGTTGTAATTGAACTGGAAAAAGAACAGTGAAAATAATGGCATCTTGAGTCAGAAAATATCAACTGATGGAGTAGCAATTAATGTGATATAGTCTGTGTATGCAACAAACATCTTATGCAGAACAACTCTGAGTGAATTAAAGTTGCTATAAATTCATCAATGACACAAAGTTTCCACATTAATATAGCAAAATTTTTCTTAACGAGGTAGTGGAACTGTTTTAGAGTAAAATTTGAACCAAAAACTGACAGAAATTTAAATTAATTAATATTTGATTATACAAAAGTTGATACATGAACAAGTATGAAATATGATCACAAAGACTATCAGATTTATCTCATTATACGCAATAGAGTAAGCTAAGGGATGTTTGGGAGAGTACAAGAATTAGCATTCACCTTGATCCCCCAATCATAATCAGGGCCACCAGGATTATGGCTTGCACTCATTATAAAACCACCATTGGCCTGTGAAAATGATGTTTAATTGGGGGAAATAAAACAAAAGGAAAAGAGTAAGGATTTGACATAAAGTGCCAAGATGATAAAAGCATTGAGAAAATGAGAAGCAAATGCTTGCCTTCCTCTTCCGAATTACAGCAGAAACAGCTGGTGTTGACATAATACCTTCCCTGCAAAAGTGAGATTCCATATTTAATTTCCATCACAGAACCTTACCCAAGTCACAAACTCCAAACAAAATAGCTCTGCAAATCCAAATTGACATAGTATTGTATCCACAAGCAGTAGTTGAAGAGCCAATTAACAGTCTGAGCAGATTCTTAAAGTGATTCTCAATCAGACCAATTAATTAGAGATGTCATTTAAAATTTTGAAACAAAAAGAGTAAAATTTTTTAGCAATTTTCACTTTTAAAAGCAGAAATTAAATGATGAAACCATCTGAAACTCTATAAGCAGGTATGCTTTGAAAGGGGCACCAAGCAGGAACCCTTAATTTATAGATGGGAAATATCTCTCTACATCCCACTTTAACAAGCCCAAATAGACATTGCTGAAGCCTACAAGTTCATATTCAGAAAGATTCACTCGGACCTGCTTCAAAGAAACTTAAAATGCACCAAGGAGGATGAATGATCTCCTGATTTGATGCCCCCAGAATTCCTGAATCCTAAAAAAAGCCTCTGAAAACAACATTAAGAATGTCCTATTCTCCTTTTCTTAAACAGATAATCCATATCTGTACTTTTTCATATTCAAATGGTAAATCTCCTTAAGCAAGAGCCATTTTCTCCAAACTATTGTTCTATACTTGTCTCTACTAGAGTCTCGTCTCATTTTTCAAAGTTTTTAGCTTCCAAAACCCACCGTTTCTTCACTTCATCAGGAAGATGATCCCTCCAAGAACATATATTCATACAAGAACAGTCACTCTCCTTATATGCGCCCCACACTCCAAAGAGGTCTGAAGTGGTTTAAATTCAGCTTAAATACTACTTTCCTCCCAGTCAGTCTGGGTACTGATGACTGATTGTAAAATGGCCATCTAAAAGAGGGTCTGCAATGCCAATGTTTTGACAGAGGAAATCTTCTTGTGTCCAATAACAGTTTTCCTCTTAATGGTCTTCTTATATATACACAATTATCAACTAAATTGCCTCCTATGCACCATGAAACTATCTACTTTCCATTGAACTCGACCACCTAGTTCCAAAAACAAGGTCTGGCCACATTATCATTGGGCCAGGATAATCTGAGACTGAGTAATCAACCACACTTTTGAACTTACATTATGCCACAAACTCACCTATCATCTTTTCCACCTTTCATCAAATCTCTCCTATCCAACTTTATTAAAATGCATTCATGGTCACAAGCTGGCTCTAGAGTCCAATATACATCCCAACACCCCCCACACTTCCCCTTATATCGCCTCCATCACACCTCTTCAATTTTGGGTTCTCCCACACTACAGTATCCAACCCTGCTCTGTCTAGTAGCTTTAACCCTATATCCATGCTATGCAGGCCCAAACATCCATATAGTATTAAGTGAGAGTATAGTCTTATGGCCCTTATCATTGCAAATTATATTCAACCATGTGATGTGCACTAATACTTCAGACCATAGTGATGACTTCTACCATGTGATGAGATGATACTTTGTTGTATAATTGTTTATGATATGAGACGAGTTTTTATGGTACAACTTTTTATGATATTTGCAACTCATTTTAAAGTGTTAAAAAGTTTTAGCAAAATTCTCACAAGCCTCCAAAAAGCTACATTGGCCAACACTTTCTTAGCAAATGTCACAGTCATTTGTTCAATAGGAAGGGTTCCAAAGCTTTTGCCTATAAATGGCATTCGGCCATGGTGCTTTGCTTGCATCAACCTTCCATTAAATAATAACTCTACTAATCAAGAACAGCAGCCTATTGAGATACTTACTTGCCAACTAAAATTTTGCCAACACCATTCCCCGCAGCAATTTTGATAATTATCTGCATTTCAAATCCAAACAAAAGCAAAAATCAGAAATAGAATTGTAGTTTTTCCAATACATATTCAAACAGAGACTAAAAGCATATCACGTAAATTAAACACGCCATATTGAGGAAATGTGAGAGAGACAGAAACCTGTGAAGCTTCTCGGTTGAAATATCGACCATCGCCTCCCAACACCAACACGCCATCCTTGAAATCCTCGGGTGGTAATGAGTTAAACAATGCCTAATTTGTACAAAGCCCTAATCTTTATCAACACCCATATTGCTCTAAACTCCAAAACATAAATTCGATACAGCAAAATAATGTAAATTCCAAACCTGGATCCAATTCGCAAGGTAATTCTCTTGCATAAATACTTTAACCTAAGAAAAGAAAATAATCAAAACAACCATTAGGCTCTGTTGGTTGCCAAGAAAGTGTAGGTAAAGACACAAAAACCGAAACTTTATATCTCAAATTTTGCATTATTAGAACAAGACACTCCACTTCACTGAGCTTAATATGACTATAATTTCATTCTTTTATTTACAAATACTTCAAAAATACATAAGACTCAAAACTCTATTTAGTCTTTTATATTCCTCTGTTATCTCAGCAAACAAACAGATGATTAGCTCAAAAACCAGTAAGAGATAAAAAGCTAAGTAACGGAAATAACAGTGAAAACCACCTTCTTTCGGAGACCACTTGTTCCGGTCTTCTGCCCTTCGATCGGCTTAGTCGAAACCGAATTAATCTAAAAACAATAATTAAACAAACTAAATGTAAGAGAGTAAATTCAATATATAAAATTACATATGCACATACATATGAATATATATTTATAGATAGAGAGAGAGAGAGGAGGGACCTTAATGCCTTCGGGCTCGGCGACGGTGGTGGAAGGAGAAGAAGAAGAAGCTCTGATGGTGAGTGAAGGTGAAGTTCGGATAGGAAGTTTTGGAGAGAAGAGGAGCGATGAGACAGGGAGGAGAGAGGAAGGTCTGAGAGGATGAGAGTGAGTGGCATTCGTTCTTGATGATGATGGTGGTGGTGTGAGTTTGAAGACATGTTCTACTCTCAAAGAGAACGCCATTGAAGACAGAGAGAGAGAGAGAGAGAGAGAGAGAGAGAGAGTGGTGTGACCGTGTGAGAGAGATTGGAAGCGTTTGAAAAAAAAGGGCGAGACACCATGGTGACAGTAATTGAGAAAATGTATAGCTGCCACGTGTAAACAAGGAACACTTATTTAGGGTTTCAAGTCATCTCGTGAACTAACTTCCCACTTTTTAATTGACGAGGATGATTAGGATTAGGCATGGCAATGGGGCCGGGTGTGTTTTCCCCTCCCCGTTTTCGTTCCCGTCCCGCTTATAAAATTACTCTTCATTTCTGTCCCGGTGAAAAATATCATTGTTTTAAAATTCGGACCATTCTTGAACCAAAAAAATTATCGAATTAAAGGTCAATCAATTCAGCTGTCGGATCAACCGGATTGAATCGTGATATTATAAATATATTATTTATTTATTTATTTATTAAAATAAAAGCCGTAAATGATTCAAAGTATAATTTTTTTTAAATGTTTGTACAATCAATTCATATATTTGAATTTAAATGCAGTCATCAAAATTAAAAATTGATAATTACTATTGATCAATCTTTATTATATATATTTTTTTTAAATGCAATATAAGAATATTGTATTATTAAATTAGGTGCTTGAATTTTTTTTTGCTACTTGGAATTTTTTTAGACTAATTTGCCTTTTTAGCCTTTTTAAACTTCTTAGATTTAAGAGATTTAAAAAAAAAAAAATGGAACTATTTTAGTCATTTTAGAATCTCAAAAAATAAAAAATAAAAAACAGGCTGACCGGTTTTGACTTAAATGGGTTTTTGGAGGTTAAACCAGTCGGAGAGGGGACCAGTCCCCATCCCGCTGCCCCGCCATTTAAATAACAAATTTAATATACAATACACTAAATGTGCTTTCGAGATGGTTCGAACCCATTACCTCCAATAAAAAGCTTGTATTTTAAGAGTTTAAACTACTAAATTGCATGTTGATTGTAATATACTTTTAATTAAATAATTTTTCAACGACTCTTGATTGTAATATACTTTTAAAACAAATAATCTTTTAACGACTCCATCAAATGGATCCACTTGAAAAAGCAAACGCTAGATTAGATATTTTGAAAATTAACTGTTGGATGAGATATTTCGCTTATATACATGATGCATGTCCAAAATCACATTAATCCAATAAGGGATATTTGACTTATTATATAGGAAATATATAAGAATAGTTAAAAAATGTTAGATTATTAGTGAGATCACCGAGATGGGAGAAAATCAAGTAACCAATATTATTAAAAAATTATTTTGATGAGAGAGACATAAAAGTTAGAAGGTCATTAATAATTTAAATTCTATTCTATATTATATATAATAGAATATATGACATATAATTTATGTATCATATAAAATTATATGTTTTAAATATAAAATTTATATTAGCGGGGATGGGGAATCCCAGTGGGGCGGGGATAAATAGGAAGGGTGGGGCGGGGTAATGAGGCGGGACATTGTAAACCCGTCCCCGCCCCGTACCCCAGCGGGATAAATATTTTTAACCCCATCCCCGTCCCGTACCCTGGAAAATTCAAAAATAACCCGCCCCTATGGAGACGACACGAGGCGGGTCCCCACGGGTATGGGACAAATTGTTATCCCTAATTAAAATCACAGCACCCCTGGATACATTATTGAACTCCCCTCATTTATTTTTTCCAATATATATATATATAACGGTTATTATAAATACTCCGTATCAGTTTTCACTTTTCATAGAAAAAACAATGTAAATAGTGAATTGATAAAAGAAAAATGTTATAGTCAGGTTTTGCTGACTTTAACTAAAGTCAGCAAATAACACAAACCCTTGAATTGAAATCTTGATATGAATCTTCCATTAAGTGAATGAGAATCAAAGAACTTGTGTTATTTGCTGACTATAGTTAAAGTCAGCAAATGCTGACTAGATCACTTCTAATTGATAAAATTCACCAAAACTTAATAATACGTAAAAAATACTTAATAATACGAAAAGAACGGGGTTTTATGACCACCCCCCACCACCCACCAAAACTTCTTTTTTTAGGTTTTGCATCTGAAAACAAAGCCATGCCAAACCATGTTGGGTCAAGGATGGGCCAAGATTAGAACTAAAACCACGTAGGGCTAGACTAAGGCCTTAACAATATGTTCTTGTGAGCGATAGGCCTAAACTAAACCTATCCTGTCACTTCTAGGCTTCCAGCCCAACTTGGAGTGTTAATGGGCTCGGTACGAGACAAGTCTCAATGTGTTAGATTCATCATTAATTATTGGTTTTGTATCCAGGTGTGAAAATGATTGGTCCTAAACCCAAATTATCAAACGTAGGGCCTTAAAAGAATGGCTTGTAGTTTACAAATAAATAATGGATGGCTTGTAGGCATGTGGTACCTATTCTTATTTCTATGTAAGAGAGATCCACATAACTTGGTTAATTAAATATTTGTTTGAAAATTTTGAAAACTGGATCTATTCTTTTATTTAATGATATCTGATTGACCTTTTATGAAAAAAAATATATATATATATATATATATATATATATACAGTAGTGATCTAGTCAGGACGTCCTGACCG
>JAESVK010000400.1:1193045-1279619 GCA_017140935.1 Hamamelis virginiana
CACGAACACAGTTTTTTTTTTTTTTTCTATTTTTCGATCGAAATATGGGTTTTTTTCGTAACACCATCACACCACAATGGTTATAGAGTGCTACTTTTCATGTTTTAAAGCATGTTTAATCTAAATATAATGTTTATCAATAATATACAAACAAACCTAAAATGAAAGTTTTGGGGTAATATGTTTTAGTTGGGGATATTGGGAGCTGAGATTTTTTTTTTGCGTTTGTCGCTGTGATTGCCGCAGTCTTTTGTTGTCATGGCTGCAGTGGTGGCGTTTGATGGCCGCGGAAGAAGAAGAACATGAAGAAGAAGAAGAAGAAGATTTTGTTGTTTTGAAGAGCTTGGTGATTAAGAGGATTGAGAGTAATGTGTTCTATTTAGACTTGGGGCATTCATGGTATATTAAAACTTTTGTTTTGTATAGTAATGGGTTGCATAAAGATTAGTGGGCTATAGTTAGAAAAAAGTAAAATAGATCAAATAAAAATTTTAAATGGGTTGCCTTTAGTAAAATGGTGGGCTGTAAATAGCCCACCCTTTATTTATTTATTTATTTAAGAGGGTATAAATAATGTGCTTTATAAAGGGATATTTTAGTCATTTTGTATTCTTTGTCAACTAACTAACTAGATGTGCAACTATAATTTTTTTTTCAAAAAATTACACTTTGCCTTCCTGAATTATTGTCCATTTTTATATTGCCCAATGTAGTTTTGATCACATCAATATGCCCCTAAACTATTAGATTGTATCAAACTATCTCATTCTATCAGTTTCTTTAACTAAAAAAATAATGTTCTACTTGTTATTTTTTTATCAAGTATTTATCATAAATTGCTAATGTGTCAATGTGTCTATAAGCATATCGGTGAAATTTCATGATTTGATACAATCTAATAGTTTAGGGGCACATTGATGCAATTGAAACCACATGGGAGGCAACGTGAAAATGGACAATAATTTAGGTGGCAAAGTGTACTTTGTCCCCTTCTTTTTTTAAGGAAGAGTGTGTATAATTGTCAAATACGGAAAAAGAAAAAAGAAAAGAAAAGAAAAAGTGTAACTGTGCTTCATATTTTTTTAGGCAGCAAAATCAAGTAACCCGAAAATAACAAAATATGGATATTTTGTGGGTATATTGCACATCACGAACAAAGTAATTTAGAATCAAATTTCGGCATAAGTAGACTTAGGATACCCCTCATTTAGAAGGACAAACAAAAGAAGAAAGAATAAAGTTCTACTTGACTAACTGTATCACTTTGACTACAGACTAAATATATATTAATTACGTCTTCACATAGAGTGGGTAAATTTGTGTATGGATCCCACATAAAATTGAGAGAGACAATACACTCCCCAGAGTAGTCAAAATATTAAAACTAATTACCAACTTCACTTCCTTGCCATCTTTGTTGTATGTATTATGCTTAACTTAACCTTAAAAGTCTAAGCTTGTAAACTCATTTGGGCATTGTCACATGGATAATCAATATTCTGATACCATGTAAAGTTTTCAACCTAAAATGATAAGTTTGTAAGTGAAGGCCCCAATATTGGTATATGAAGTTATAGCAAGTCTTTTATTTAGGCGATGTGGAATAGAATGAATTCTATTATTCTACACTTCATGTGAGCAAAAGCTAAGACATATTTGCTTAGAAAATACTTCTTAAAATTTTGTTTTCAAAATACAAAATTTGTTTTCAAATTACAGTTAACAAGAACTTCTAAATCGAATATTTCATTTCATTGTGTTAATTAATTTTAATTTTTATTAGAAATCAAGAACATCATTTTGATGTTCCCAAAAAATTGGCCATTTTTAGGGAAAAAAATGGCTATTTTAAGAAAAAAAATTTCAAGAACATGCTGCCATGCAAACACATTTTCTACATTGTTCTATATTCTTCTTCCCTCTTCTTTTCAACCTAGAGAATAAAATTATAATTTCAAAGCACAAAACCAAACACATCGTAGTGTTTTCCAATTGGAAATTTTTTTTCTTTTCTAACATGAATGTTCCAACTCTCCAATATGTCTGCATGATATAGCCATAGCAACTTTGCAATTAACAATTGAATGATGTCATTTATATACATTGCATGTGTTTCAAAATGAAAGAACCATAATTGATGTTGATTAGTTGACATTGAAAAGACCCAATTGAGGAGATTAGTGGGAGTAATGACTAAATTCACAATGTGAAATCAAAATTATATTGTGGAAGTGAGTAATTAAGTTTTGATTAACACCTTGATGGATAGGAGGCTAGGAGCCAATGAGCTAGCACATATAGGGCCCATTTGGAAACAGAAGCAGAAGAGAAGCAGAAGAAGAAGTAGAAGAGAAGCAGAAGAGAAGCATAATCAGAAGTCAGTTGCATTTGGATAATGTATTTTAAAGTGCTTTGGCGCTAGCTAGCTAGAAGTGCTTTTACTGCCTGTTTGGATATCATATGAATAAGTTGCTTTTAATTATGAATTAACACAATTACCCTTGACACTAAAATTATAGATAATTTTATTTATAAGGATTAATAATATGAATAATATTATTTAATAAATAATATGAATGATATAAATAATAAATAATATAAATAGTTTAAATAATCTTATTTATAATTATAATTTGGAGTTTAAATTAGCGGTCCACTCCTCAATAGGGTAGATGAGATAGGTATTTTGAAAAATCGACCGTTGGATTAGGTGCTCATATTATGTTTGTCATGCTTGCAAAAAATCACGGTGATCCAACGGTTGGTATATGAGAAAACCAACGGATGGGTTAGGTTACTATGTGGGGGATATGAAGAGAGAAAATTGTTTTAGTTATTTTTGTAAGGACAATATTAATATTAGGAAATTTTTGAGAATCAAAAGCAGAATCACTTTTGGAAAATCCCCCAAGTGGGTGATTCTCACAAAAGCACCTTCTTTAGCTTTTAAGTGATTTTTGAAGCAGCTTTTTTTTTTTTTTTGTCAAACGGTGCACAAGCTGCTTTTGAGTAGGAGAAGCTGCTTCTCCTGCTTTTGCTTCTCAATCCAAACAGGCACATAACCTATGGTCTAGCCTACAAGTTGCATGGCTCCTAGTAGAATTAGGTGGGGCGGAGAGGTTCTATCCACTTGGGATTCTTAAAATAGATTGTTTGTTGGGAGAGGATAATGCAACTCCTTTGAACTATTTGCTCACCCCAACCATTTGTGATTTTTTACCATTTTATAAAAAAAATACATTATTTTTAAGAAAACTAGCCGCATTATCCATTAGAAAACATCATTTTGAACAATTTTGTAGAAGAAAGTTTTTCCAAAATTTATCATTTAAGTAGACTTTTTGACCATTTATTATTTTTACAGAATATTTCGTAAAAAATGCCAAAAAGCCTACTTAAATGATAGATTTTGGAAAAACTTTCTTCTACAAAGTTGTTCAAAATGATGTTTTCTAGTGGATCACGCGGCTAGTTTTCTTAAAAAACAATGTTTTTTTTCCATAAAATGGTAAAAAATCATAAATGGTTGGGGTGGGCAAATAGTTCAAAGGGGTTGCATTATCCGCTCCCTTGTTTGTTATGTTACGTAGAAAATAAAAAAAGTAAAAAACTTATTTTTATTTATTTATTTATTTTTTGGCAGAAAGATGAATAACATTAACTTAAGAAGAGGAAATACACTTGGGATAGTTTGTGCCCAAGGCATCAAGGCATCAAAATACAGTAAAAATAAAAGACAGACAGATAATTTAGATAGAACCACAAAATTCAAAGGAGAGCAGCAACCCATATATCTTAACGAGCATGTCAGCACATTAGTTACCTTTCCTGAATGTGTGGAGGACAGAAACATCCTGGAGGTTGTTGATTAAAAATCTGCAATCACTGATAATAAGGCTTATTTAATCTCACTGTTCGGCTCTTCCCTCTGTTCGGCTTAGTCCCTACCTCGTTTAATTAATGCTAAAATTGCTCGTATTATTATTATTTAATTAAAAGAATTAAAGAGATAATTTAATAACATCACATCAACTTAAATTGAATAGTAAAAAAAAAAAAAAAAAAAGTTAGTTTCTTTTATCTTTCATATGAACTTTTTGTAAACATGTAATAACTGGGATTCAAGTTCTACCAATGAAACTAAAAAAAAATAGAAAGAAAAATTTGTAAATTTCACTCATATTTAATATTTTATATCAGGATATTTATATACTAGCTTTTAAAAAATTAATTATATAAAACTATAATAATCATGAAAAATGCTTAATGTCCATAATTTTTGTGTTTAATCCTTCCTTTTTTCACCAAACTCTCTCATTAATAAAAAAATAAAATAATGGAATACGTATTTAGATTGATTAGGGACATATTTTTAAGAACGTATAGCATCAGTAGATAAATTTTTATTTATTTATTTATTTTAAGGAAAACTCAATAATTATATATAATAAAAAAGAGGTTTTTTTTTTTTTTTTTTTCCGTTCACATGTTGATTCATTCACAAAATTATGTGTGTAAAATATAATAACACAATTCAATCTAAACTTATTGAGTAAAAGCACATGAGAGTATGGGGCTGTTTGGGAACATATAGAACTGGGTTTTTTAAGATGCAGCGAGTTGGCCCAAATATTCTAACATGTACATTCAAAACACATAGAGCCATTTCCAATGGTGGATATATTTAAGGGAGACACAAATTCATTTTTTTGCATCCACATACAAAAAATGGTGCTTCAATGATGATTCAAAACTGGATGCAAAATATATGTATTTGATCCAATTTTGAATGAATTCATTTTTCTCCAAAACACATAAAAGTACATAGAAACTTGTGCTTAGTTTACAAGTTAGAAGAAAAAGATAGAAAAGGAGTCAAAAAATGAAGACTCCGTAGTACACTATTGGAACACCTCTTTTTTTTAGAACACTTAATTATGTATATTAATGTAATATATCAAAAAAATAATAAATAAATTCAAGTAAATGAATCCAATCACTAGAATTACTTTACACGGAAACAAGACGTTGAAATTGATTTTTTATATTTATCTTTAATTTGGAAAAGAAAAATAGTATAGTACCAGACACTTTAACCTGAAATTAAAAATCACTTAATTTGATGTGTCCTGCTTTGAGTGATGACGTCTCTCATCTCAAACTGCTTTCTTTTTTTTCATAGATCAATCAAACCACGACACATTATGGTTGTTTTTAATTTCGGATACAGAATTTAAGCGCTTCAGGAAGCCTCCTACTTTATCCGAGGAGTCTCTGAGGAGAGTGGAAGTAATCTTGAACCTCAAGGCTCGGAATAGGAGCACTCTTCTCTAGCCACTGTCGATCTTTGCATTCTATTACTCTCGATAATTCAAGGTACCAATTGCAGTCCATCTTCTTCAGTCCAAAGATCCTGTAGAATCTTCCGAGGGTGCTGAGATGCCTCCAAAGCAAAATTACAAGGCACTTTGGAAAGAGACTCGAGCAAAGACATTAAAGGCGTCTAATTAGGGAGGGAACTCTTTTTCGGCTCCTCCTCTTCCTCATTCGAAGAAAGCAAGGGTCAAACCTTCAGGACTATCATCTCCTCCTAGGGTTCCTCCTCTTCCTCCTACATCCTCTGAGGCATCTAAGGATCCAGTCCTAGTGGATTCTCCTGCTCCATCAGCGGATAAGGGAAATTTTCTAGTTTCAGCCCCCAATCACTATCTGGGACCCGTCTCCCGAAGATTCTGCTATTAAGCATCTGGATGTGGCCTATAAGGCATTCTAATCTTTCTTACTCCTTGCAAATAGAAATATTGTGAGCTCTTCGACTTCGGATGACCTTGGGGTCGATATTGCATGTCCATCAGATGGCAAAGGTAAACGTTAGTTCATTCGTGCACTTAGTGCTTATATGAAAACCATTATGACTATTGCTTCTTTTTCTTTAGGCCACTATCCTCAGCTATGCAACAGTGACGAGGTTGGCCAGTGTCATGAAAAAGAACCACGCCTATGTTGAAGTTCTTCAAAAAAGGACGAAGAGATCCAGAAAAAAGACGAGGAGATTGCAACTTTGAAGAAACAAAGATCTTCTGTCCGATTTTTTATGTACCACTTCCTATCCCCTCTCATAAAAGTCCACCTTGAAAATTTAAATATAAATATTTATTAAAAATTGAGATTTTTAAAATAAACTTTTATGAGAGGTGACAGAAAATAATATATAAAAAGTGGGGTAGAAGATCTCCATTCTTAAAATAATGGTTTTACAGGATTGTTGTTTTGGAAAATCGTGACAGGACACTCTAGTCAATTTTGGGAAAGTATGGGCAATGGTGGTCGTATGAAGAGAACGTAATAGGAAAAAATGGTACGATTAAAAGCAAATAAAGCAATGCATTGCTGAAGAAGGTGAATCATTCGACGAGCGAACAGTGTTCATTTGTCGACACGTCGCAGCAGTCCCTTCACCATTCATTATCACACTCAGCCCCACCACTACCCAACCTACTCTTTCTCTTTCTAGACCCTTCTCACTCTAGAGAGAGAAGCCCACATAGAGCATGGGCACGATATTCTCTCTCTCTCAGTCCTCCCGAGAAAGATTGAGAAAGTAAGGGAAATTCAAGAGAAAAAAAAAAAAAATTTGGAAAAAGAGGAACTCCCGAGTTACCATTTTGTTACAAGCATATATACATGATACCCGTTGTTTCTCCCACTTTATTTAACATATTTACGAGAAGACGACTTCAGATTTTCTACTTCTAGTCATGGGAATTATCGGAACCTTTTATCACACACTCTCTCTCTCTCTCACTAAATTTGTAAATACGTTTGTAGGTACATAGACATTTCCATAAAGATAAATACACACTACACATTCCGTCATCAAACGTTATATCAAGAAAAAAAACCACCCCTCCATTATTGTGTGTGAGAGAGACAGTGTGTGTGTTTGCTTAGAGAGAAAATAATATGGGGAGAGGGAAAGTAGTGTTGGAGAGGATAGAGAACAAGATCAACAGACAAGTGACGTTCTCGAAACGCAGGAATGGTTTGCTGAAGAAAGCTTACGAGCTTTCTGTGTTGTGTGATGTTGAGGTGGCTCTCATCATCTTCTCCAGCCGTGGCAAGATTTACGAGTTCGGAAGCTCAGAGTATCTCTCTCTCTCTCTCTCTCTCTCTCTCTCTAATATTCATTTCCTTTACTTTTTTTATATATTATCAATATATATTATTGTCTAGTATGTTCTGATGAATATTACTGCTTTTTTCACCGTTTTGTTTAGAGATAAAAGAGGAGAAAGCTAGAGAGATATTAGATGTTATATCTTAATTTACAGAAAGAAAAAGGAGAGAGAGAGAGAAAAAGATGAAGAGTGTTTTTCGGTAGCTTAGATCAGGAAAGGCTGACTACGTTCTTGGATTTGGAGGCAGCCAATGGAGTTGTGACGGGTTCTATCGTCCTCTTCTTTTTTTTTTTGTCTTTCGCAAGAGATGAAGAGCGCAGTACAAGTACTCTAAGCTTGGTATGAGTGGCAAGTGGCAAGTGGCAATCGAAGATCTAGGGTTTCTCTCTCTACTTTCTTCAAAGTCTGAGCCTCTCGTACCATATAGGCAGTAATAATAAATTAGGAAAAGAAAAGAAAAGTAAAGAAAGGTTCTGGTGAAAGTATATAAATCTGAAAACACCACAAAAACATTATTTGGGACTAATCTTGTAATCTTCTTCAGTATTATTTTTAGGATTCAATTTTATTGATTTATTTATATATTTAAACTTTTTGGTTTTTGGGTTTTGCTTAGGGTTCAGTATTAGTTAAAGCTCTAAATAACAATCATTCAAAGCTAATTCCATTTTAATTTGCTGCTTAAAGAGGGTTCAATATTAAAGTTAATTAATTTGTGGATTGTTGATTCATTAGGATTTATGGTACCAGAAAAATAGGGTTCGGATGATCTTTGTTCTCTCTCAGTTTTTATTTGATTTCCATAACGTTCAGCTCGATCAGTGGCTGTATTTCTTCTTTTCGATCCTCCGATCCTTGTGTAATAGCGTTTGCTTGAAACTTGATGCTAGAATCATATATAACTATAATGAATCTATTTAATTAAATTTTTGAAATTGATTAGTATATACTATAACATATTACTCTAATGTTTTCAACGATTCGCTTTGTTAGTAACAAATTAAACTCACCATTAATACTAATGACCTTATAATTTAAGAGCATCTTGCATCCTCTCTCATGTGAGGAGATGATCTAGTATCAATTAATTAATTGAGTATCAAGTTAGCACAACAACAAAAAGGGATGCATGGTTGGGGAGGCTATTTTATGAGGTAGCATAAAATGATTATTGATCGATGTTCATCACATGCACTAATTTACCTTGTTGCTAGGTTTTAGGCATGCATTAATGTATATTAAATGATTGATAAACTTTTCTTATTGTAATGATATCTATTTACGTAAATTGCATGTCAAGGTTCATTATGAGTTTTAGTTTCTAAGATATAATTACTTTAATAAAATTGTGTTGGTATAATTAATTAATCTAAGTTTTATTGGCTAAGATCTGTGTCTCTCAATCATGTGCTATACACCCCCCTCACCCCCCCCCCCCCCCCCCCCCCCCCCCCCCCCCCCCGCCGGGCCCGCGTTTGACAGCATTTGTATCAGACATATATTTCATACCCATAACAATTCGACACAGACACTTTATGCATTATGAAGTACTGTGGGCGGGGGGGGGGGGGGGGAGAAGGGTTTATAATTGGAACCCGGAAAAAATTGGAAAGGTTGAAAAAAAAATAATGTTAAAAATTTTTTAATTAATTAAAAATTTCCCCCCCCAATTAAAACAAAAATAGATATTCATTTTTTTTTTTTATTAATTCAGCCAATTTTGAGAAGTTTTATTTGGATATCCATGAGATTGCAATAGAGCACATGGATATTCTCACAAACTAGCAGGAAACAGATGTAGTATTTTTCTGTTTTCATGAAATAAATTTGGAATTAATGATAAAAACTATTACATTTGATTCAAAAATAAACCACTTAATTTAATTTGTTTTTATAAATAGCAAATATATTAATGACAAAGAAAAGTACAAATAGAAGGGGAAGAAGTTCTTAAATAATAATCTGAAAATTAAGCCAACGAAGCATCCACAACCTATTAATAAAAATAAAAAATTAATGTATAAATCCAAATGGCTCATGAAATTTGCAACTTAATGGACCCTTTCTTAATTTGCTAAGAAATCTGCCTCCCTTTTGTAATATTATTCAAAATCTCTTTAGTAGCATAGTAATACCTCTAATTACCTATCTTCCCTCCTTCCTTCTTCCATGAAATAATTGCATAGAAGTCACCTTCAAGCAGAATATCTTTGTGTACTTTAAACTAATTAAAAGAGCATCAATAGCAAGACTTCACCTTTGAGCATAACTGCATTGTCTGATGCAGCGGAAAACGGTTGGAAGGGATACGATCTTCGTCTATACCCTGGGATAACCCTAGAATCCTCTAGGAAAGTAACACACAAAGAGAAAAACTCTTATAGAATTTTATTAATCAAAGAAGTTCCCTGCCATGATGGCTACAATGCATATAAAAATACTATTAAATTAGGAAACATAAAATACTATCATAATTGACTTAGGAAACTAAATAATTGAAATAGGAAACTAAATAAACTTGAAATAAGAAACTAAATAAAACTAAAATAGGAAAGAAAATTTCAGATTGCTGGCTTTGAATCAGTCCAAACTAGTCCCTTCCTCGCGTAATGTCTTTTAGCTCGATTTCGGTCTAATTGATTATGAAAGTCCTGAGCCAGCCAATCTATATCTGTCCCCTCCACTTGTAAAGAACTCGACCTCGAGTTAATTTCTGGGTAAAGAGGACTTTCGGCATGGTACTCAAACAAGTCTGCCACATTAAAAGTTTTAGAAATCTTCATGTCCTCGGGCAAATCTAGCACATAGGCATTATCATTAATCTTATGCAATATCTTATACGGACCATATTTTCTTGGTTTTAACTTGTTGTAAGTCCCAACTGGATATCTCTCCTTACGCAAATATACCATCACTGAATCACCCACTTTGAATAGTTTGGTTCGGCGATGCTTATCTGTAGCTGCTTTGTACTTGGCATTAGTCTCCTCAAGCTTCAACTTTACCTCATCTTGAACCGCTTGTGTTTGTTTTGCCATAACCTCTACCGCTTTATTAAAACCCTGTCCTCTTGGCAAGCTCACCAAATTGACAGCATGTCTAGGTGGTGTAACATATACTAGTGCAAAAGGCGACTTCCTTGTAGCACTATGTATTGCACTGTTATAAGCAAATTCACATTGTGGTATTGCATTATCCCACTATTTTGGCTTGTCACCACACACACAACGAATCAAGTTGTCCAAAGTTCGATTTGTAACTTTTGTTTGACCATCAGTTTGTGGATGTGCCATAGTACTACGGTTCAAAGAGGTGCCAAACATCTTCCACAAAGTCACCCAAAAGTGGCTGAAAAACTTTATATCTCGATCAGAAGAAATGGATTTGGGGACACCATGTAAGCTAACAACTTCACGAAAGAATAACCAAGCTATATGTGAGGCATCTGAGGTCTCCTGACAATGAATGAAATGAGCCATCTTTGAAAACCTGTAAACTACCACGAATACCGAATCTACTCCACGTTGGGTATGAGGAAGTCCCAATGCAAAATCCATTAATAGATCCTCCCATATAATAGTAGGAATTGGCAAAGGCAAATAAAGGCTAGTATTTTGAGACTGCCCTTTAGACACCTGACACTTCTGACCCTTTCCACAAATTTGCCAACCTCCCTTTTCAATCGAGGCAAGAAATATTGTTCTTTCAAAGCTGCTCTAGTCTTGTCTCTACCTAAGTGCCCACTCAATCCTCCACCATGTAGGTCTCAGATTAATTTTTCTCATAAAGACGTCTTTGGAATACACAGCTGATTGGCCTTGAATAAATAACCATCATTCAAACTATAGTCACCGACAAACTGTTTTTCAACGCACTTAGCCCAGATCTCCTTGAAGTCTTCATATTCTTCGTACAACTTCTTCAAGTAGCCAAACCCAACAACCTCCTGGGCTAATGTCACAAGCAAGCTCGCATGTCGACTCAAAGCATCGGCAGCAAGATGTAGAACTCCAGACTTGTGTCGAATAACAAAAGGAAATTTCTGCAAAAAGGTTGCCCAACGCACATGCATACTATCTAACTTTTTCTGGTTGTTGTTGAACTTCAATGCTTGATGGTCTTAATACAAGATAAACTCCCTTTGCACCAGATAATGCTCCTAATGCTTTAAAGCTTGAACTACGTACCGTATAAAATTCTTGATCATAGGTACTCCACTTTTGCCGAGCTTCACTTAATTTCTCACTGAAAAATGCCACTAGATGCTTCTTTTGGGACAAGACAGCACCAATCCCTACTCCACTAGCATCACACTCGACTTCAAAAATATTTTCGAAACTTCGTAAAGCTAACACTGGAGCAGTGCATAGTTTCTCCTTAATTAAGGCAAAGCTTGTTTCTGCATCTTCACCCCCTAAAACTCTGCCCGTCTTTAAGCATTCGGTAATGGGTGCCATGATGGTGATGAAATTACGAATGAATCGACGATAGAAAGTAGCTAAGCCATGGAAGCTTCGAACCTCTATCACTAATTTCGGCGTTGGCCATTCACGAATAACTCGCACCTTTTCCTCATCAACATGGATCCCATCCGCACTAACCACATAACCCAAGAATAGCAAACTGTCTGTCATAAAGCTGCACTTTTTAAGGTTAATGAATAACTGATTTTCCTGCAAAATAGTTAGAACTTTTCGCAAATGCTGTACATGCTTCTCCTTCGTTTTGCTGTAGATCAAAATGTCATCAAAATAAATAACCACAAACTTCCCAACGAAGGGCTTCAGTACCTGGTTCATAACTCGCATGAAAGTACTTGGGGCATTGGATAGCCCAAAAGGCATGACCAACCACTCGTACAACCTATATTTACTTTTGAAGACGGTCTTCCACTTGTCCCCTGGTCGAATACGAATCTGATGATACCCGCTTCACAAATCAATCTTTGTGAACAACTTTGAGCCATCTAGCGAATCTAATATGTCATCTAAAAAAGGAATGGGGAACCTGTACTTAATTGTAATTTTGCTGATTGCCCGACTGTCCACACACATACGCCAACTTCTATCTTTCTTTGGTGTTAGTTGAAAACTATCTTTAAGAGAAAAGAACAATCTCTTATTCAAAAAGTGTATTCAATATGATTACAAACCTAGAATTTATAGAGAAGCTATTACAAAATTATGGAATGTCAACTCTACAAAATATAGCAACCTAAGAGACATAGAAACTCTTAATACATGGAAACTAATAAATTATGGAAAGTAAAATATAGCCAAATATTATGTACAGCTCACACCCCCTCTCAAACTCATGATGCTAGCGCAGAGAGCATCGAGAGTTTGTCAAGTAAGGAACGAAACCGAGCAGACGTGTGAGTCTTAATAAAGAAATCGGCCAGCTAGAGAGCGGAGGAAACATGAAAAAACTTAATAGTCCCAGCTTAAATATGCTGACGGATAAAATGACAGTCGATCTCAATATGTTTGGTACGCTCATGAAAGACTGTTGTGGGCAATCTGAATGGCACTCTGACTATCACAATAGAGAGGGGTAGAAGGAGAGACAGAGACACCCAAGTCAGAAAGCAACCATCGAAGCCATATCACCTCAACGGTGACCTGAGCCATAGCACGATATTAAGCCTCGGCAGTAGAACGAGCAACCACAGTCTGCTTCTTGCTCTTCCAGGAGATAAGAGAATCACCAAGAAAGACACATAAGCCAGAAGTGGATTTGCGATCATTAACATCACCAGCCCAATCAGAATCAACATAAGCTCTCAACTCAAGTGTAGAAGAAGACAATAAGTGCAAACTCTGAAAGATAGTGCCACGGATATAGTGAAGAACGCGCATGACAGCACCCCAAGGAGTAGAATGAAGAGCAGAAACAAACTGACTGAGAATATGTACTGCATAAGCAATGTCAAGCCGAGTCACAGTGAGGTAGACTAAACTACCAACAAGCTCCCTAGAAGGGGTAGGATCATCCAAAAGCACACCATCAGAAGTAGATAATTTGGCATTCAACTCCATAGGAGTATCCACAAACTTAGAATCAGTTAATTAAGCCTGATGAATCAACTCATTAGCATACTTAGCCTGTGAGAGCAAATAACCAGAAGGAGAGGATGCAACTTCAATGCCCAAAAAATAACGAAGGGGTCCTAAGTCTTTCATCTCAAATTCAGCAAAAGGATGACGTTTAACCTCATCGATAGCAGAAATATCAGAACCAGTAATGATCATATCATCTACATACAGAAGAATAACAACCAGACCAGTAGAAGTATGGCGAATAAACAAGGCATAATAATAAGTACTCGGAGTGAAGCCGATTTGAGAGATAGTGGTCTGAAAATGATCATACCAAGCACGCGGAGACTGCTTGAGACCATATAGAGCTCGACGAAGACGACACACTAGTCCGGATGTATGAGGAAGACTAGGGGGAGGACGCATATACACTTCCTCGGACAAAGACCCATTAAGAAAAACATTTTTCACATCAAGCTGAAAAAGAGGCCAATGACGAACAACGACCACAGAAATCATAGTACGAACAGTAGTCATCTTGGCAACAGGGGCAAAGGTTTCCTTATAGTCAACACCATACTCTTGAGAAAAACCTTTGACAACTAACCGGGCTTTATATCTCTTTAAAGAGACATCAGAATTTGTCTTGACCTTATATACCCATTTACATCCAACAAGATTCGTATCTGCAGGTAACGGAACCAAATCCCAAGTACCAGTCTTATGTAGAGCATCCAATTCAGTTTGCATATAATCAATCCAATTAGGATCGGAACAGGCTTCCTTATAGGATCGAGTCTCAAAATAAGAATGTACAGAAGTAAAAAAACTCCGAAAAGAGAGAGAATAACAAGTATTAGAAAAATTAAGTCTTACCGGAGGGCGACGAAGGCGGGAGGATCGGCGTGTGGGTGGATCATCAGTATCCAAGTCAGCAGTTGGTAGGACATCAGAAAGGGCGTCGAACGAGAGAGGAGGAGGAGAAGAAGTCCGACGAGAATAAACTAAGGGAAAAGAAAGAAAGTCAGAATGAGAAGCATTAGACGAAACAGGAGGAACAATAGAAGAATCCAAATCAGAGATATACTCATATGGAGGAACAGAGGAAGGAAAGGGATCAATAGAGACAAGATCTTCTTTACTAATAGGAACTATGCGAGGAGGAATAGAAAAGAAAGGAACACGTTTAAAAAAGGCAACATGACGAGAGACATACAATTTTTTAGAAAGGGGATCATAGCAACGGAAACCTTTCTGAAAGGAATTATAGCTTAAGAAGACAAATAAGACAGAACAAGCATTAAGTTTAGTACGAGCTCGTTCAGGAAGAAGAACAAAACAAGTACATCCAAACACCCTAAGAAGAGAATAATTTGGAGGTTGACAAAAGAATTTTTCATAGGGAGACAAACCAGAAAGGAGATGAGTAGATATACGATTAATGAGATAGACAGCAGTGAGAACAGCTTCACCCCAGAAGACAGAGGGAACAGAAGAAGAAATAAGAAGAGAACGAGCGGTGTCAAAAATGTGGTGATGTTTCCGCTCAGCAACACCATTTTGTGCAGGAGTATCAGCACAAGAAGACTGATGAGAAATGCCCATGTTAAGAAGAAAATCAGTAAATTCTGTTAAAAAATATTCACCCCCCAAGTCAGAACGAAGAACTTTAATAGTCGTGGAATATTGGTTCTAAATCATAGAGTGAAATTCTTTAGAAATGCGAAAAAAATCAGATTTATGAGACATGAGATAAACCCAACAAAACTTACTATAATCATCAATAAAGGAAACATAATAAGAAGAACCACCCTTAGTAGTAACCGGGGAAGGACCCTACACATCAGTATAAATAAGAGCAAATGGTGAATCAGAAATAGACATACTTTTATTAAATGGCAAAGCCTTCATTTTTGCAAGTTTACACTCACTACAATCTTGAATAGCATCAATAGGGACTTTGCCTAAATGGTCAGACTTAACAAGACTTTCTAAACGAGCACTAGACACATGACCTAACCTAGCAAGCCATAAATAAAAAGGCAAGGACTTTTTGGTAAGAGAAAATGAAGATAAAGCAGAAGAAAAACTAGACTCTGGAATCTGAAGAGAATCCACCACATATAAGTCCCCATTTCTATGCCCTGTCCCAATCTGCTTCTTGGATACCCGATCCTGCACAACACAAGTCAAAGAAGAAAAGATAACATCAAAACCAAAATCAGATAACTGGCTTATAGAAAGCAAACTAACTGACAATTGAGGAACAAAAAACACATTAGGAATAGAGAGAGAGGAACTAGAGGAAGGAAGGACAGAGCCTATATATTTAACATGCATGTGAGATCCATTTGCAGTAGCTATGGTAATAGGAGAAGATGGAGGGACACAATATTTAAGAAGAGATAGGTTTAGAGTCATATGATGAGAAGCACCAGAATCAAATATCCAAGTGGTGGAAGAAATACCTGAAGAATCAAAATTACTCAAACCTGAGTGCAGAATGGACATAGTAGAAGCCTGTGACTGAGTTTGAGATGCGAACCAATCCTGAAACTGCTGAAATTGGTCAAACGTGGATGGTATTGGGCTAACAATGGGTGGAGCAGCAAGAGCAGCGCGAGGGCGTGACTGAAATTGAGATGGGCGCGGAGCAACTAGTTTAGGGCAAGCATGTTTCCAATGCCCTTTTTGGTGACAAAAATTGCATTCATCAGTAGCTACACGAGGTTTTGGTTTGCCTGTGACCTTGATGATAGGACCAGGTGGTGTAGGAAATAACGGTGCTCGTGAAGCAGCAACAAACACAGAAGCATCTGAAGAACTAGGTTGACACAAATTGAGACGAGTCTCATCAGCAATGAGCTCTCGAACTATTGCGGTAAGAGAAAGGAGAGGTACCCGGTGCATAATAGCCCCTCGAAGGGGTTCAAACTGTTCCTGAAGAGCCATCAAGAATTGAGTGAGGCGCTGACGATCCCTCTTTTGGATATAGTTATTCATACTTAGCAAGTCAGACGGATCCATGAGGGCCAACTGATCCCAAAAGTTAGTCATCTCAGTGTAGAATGCTTGAATCGATTTCGCACCCTGTTTGGCAGTCCGAATATGACCTTCGATGTCATATTCTCGAACATAATAGAATTCCAGATAGAGGTCGCGAAGATATTCCCAAACCAAATGAGCAGAATCAAACTTCGAAAAATTTTGACCAATACTTGGTTCCACCGAATTGTGAAGCCAAGTAAGAACCTGAGCATTTTCCATCTTCTATTTGGCTAGATTCGAAACATATCCATCAACTTTAGGATCCATAGGTTTTGGACTAGTCTTGTCAATGTACCCCCACCGTCCACGACCAAGAAGAAAATTTTCCATAACGTTGGCCCAATAGGAGTAGTTAGTCTCATTCAAACGGATGCTAATTATTTGAATTTTCTCGTCTGCCATGCTTAACCAAGGGAAACAGAAATTCAAAAAATAACACAAATCAAGCTTAACCAAGAGAAGAGGAAGAGAGAAGGGAAAGAAAAAAAAAAATACTGTAGCAGGGTACTGTAGCGGAACTGTAGCAACACTGTAGCGGGGTACTGTAGCTTCACTGTAGCAAAGAGGGAAAGAAAAAGGCTACAACAAAGAGAGAAAGAAGAAGGTAGCAAAGAGAGAAAGAAGAAGCAATAGCCCTAGGGCTCTGATACCATGAAAACTATCTTTAAGAGAAAAGAACAATCTCTTATTCAAAAAGTGTATTAATATGATTACAAACCTAGAATTTATAGATAAGCTATTACAAAATTATGGAAGGTCAACTCTACAAAATATAGCAACATAAGAAACATAGAAACTTAATACATGGAAACTAATAAATTATGAAAAGTAAAATATAGCCAAATATTATGTACAGCGCGCTCACATTAGTAAGGCTAGAACAGCACATGGACTCATGCTCTCTCGTATGAAACCCTTGTTTATCAGCTCTTCTACCTTCTCTATCAATATATTATTTTCTTTGGGACTCATTATGTAGTGGGGTAAGTTAAGCAAACTCGTTTCGGGTACCAAATTAATGTGATGTTGTATGTCCCTCATAGGAGGTAATTTGTCAGGCAACTCTTTGGCCGTAAGCTCCTTAAATTCTACCAACAACGGTTGTATTCTGTTGGGGATGGTTGGTATTGTTTGCTTTTTATCATCCACCACAAGTGTCTTCACCACCATAGCGAACACCTCCTTTACTTCCTTGACATCTGCTACATATTTTGCTTCAGACCTAGCCAAGGTTAGAAAAAACTGCCCCTCCACTCGAGAGGGATTGTGGGAACCCAATCGTTGTCTAACTGGAGCCATAATAATTTTGTGAGACCCCCAAGTAAATACATAAGTGTTATCCCGACCCTTATAAGTGACATTATAAGTGATATTAACATCATATTGCTAGGGCCTACCCAATAATACATTACTAGCATTGATATCAACAACATCACAAACTACTTCAGATTTATAATGTTTTCCAATAGAAATAGGAACACGACGAATTTCTGTTACCTGCACCATTGGTCATTTCTTGATTCATCCGACGACGTACGGGTTTGGAATACTCACCAGTTAAATGGCGTTGACTATGGTCCTCTTGCTTAGGCATGTATAGCACCCTTTGTACAACACAGTTGACTCGTTCGCCCTCCTCCTCGGCATACTCACCTTCATCGTATAGTTCACTCTCATCTGCAGTTGGCTCTTCGCTGGCATTCTCCGTGTTTTCCTCTACCAAGTTAACAGGCCTACTGTCTGGACAAACGCACATTTGACTGGTGACCTGGCTTCCCACACCTAAAACACTTTCTCAGCATAGGTCTAGCATAAGGATTCGGATTTCTTGGCACATTCCGACTAGACTGGTTATTTTGGCCACCTTCACTACCCATAGTGGCTTTAGATGAATCTCCTTGTACTCTTATCTGGTTAGATGAAGCCCCTGACTGAACACCTTTACCCTTTTCGGTAGCAGAGAGTGGTACTTCTGAGGCATTCCTACGATACCCTGAAAATCCAGATCTGCTGCGCTCCATAAGCTCAGCCTTCAATGCCATATTTTGTGCTTCGTCTATAATCCATAACACCTGCTGCCCAATTTTGTCTCGAATCGATGGTTTCAAACCATTAAGATACCAAGCAACCCACTGATGTTCAATTTTATTCAAGTCATTACGATCAGATAACCTAAAAAATTCAGTGGTGTAATCGAATATTGACTTAGACCCTTTCGAACAATTCTGATATAGTTGGAATAAGTACTGCTCATAATCAGGTGACAAAAATCTATCCGTTAAAAGTTGTTTCATCCATCGCCATGTTCGTATGTTCGTATAGGAGCCTTTCCTTGACGCCAACGAGTTTTCTGTAGTTGATCCCACCAAGTGGCTGCACCTCCCTTCAATCTAAAAGCAACCAACTTAACCATCTTGTTTTCCTCGATCTCCATCATCCCAAAGAACCTCTCCACTTCTGAGTTCCAATCAAGAAATTCCTCTATATGTAGATTTTCAGTGAAATAAGTGATATCCATTTTAAGTCTGTAATCATCAAATTCCCTTTGTCGGCGTACAGGTCTGCGTACCTCATAGTACTCTTCTTCTTCTAGTTCGCTCTCGCTATCTGGTTGATAACGAGCAGGACGCCCGAGAGCGTTTCTGTTGGCAGGTTGGCCTCTGGCAAATCCGTCGGCACGTCTCCTATCAACATTTAAACGCTTGTTGTTGGCATTAAGATTAACACCGACAAGCATCTCTCGCATCTCCACCAACTGTTGTTCAATTATGTTCAACTGTTGATCTTGATTGCTTGATCGTTGTTATTGCTCCTCTATTACCTCCAACAGAGCTTCCTCCCTACGACCAAAGTCAATAAGGTCATGACCTGCCGTCAAGCCAGGCGAAACCTCGCTTTGATACCAAATAACGCAGCGAAAAACGATTGGAAGGGATACGATCTTCGTCTATACCCCGGGATAACCTTATAATCCACTAGGGAAGGTAACACACAGAGAAAAACTCTTAGAGAATTTTATTGATCAAAGAAGTTCCATGCCATGATGGCTACAATGCATATAAATAGAGAAAAGTAACAAAACCCTAATATTATTAAATTAGGAAACATAAAATATTATCATAATTGACTTAGGAAATTAAATAATTGAAATACGAAACTAAATAAAATTGAAATAGGAAAGAAAATTTCAGATTGCTGGCTTTGAATCAGTTCGAACTAGTCCCTTCCTTGCTTAATGTTTTTAGCTCGATTTCGGTCTAATTGATAAAGAAAGTCCTGAGCCACCTGTTCTATATCATTGTCCTCCTAGTTTCTGAAAATACCGCGAACTCTAATAACACTTAGATTTTCTAAGAACACCCATTAAAATTTTATTTTACCAAAAGGGGAAGGATTCAAAGAGCTAACTTTAGTAAATTTCTAAGCCCATGATGAACAAACCGCCTTCCAATGCTTCAAAATAAGAGGAATATATAGCGATACCATTGAGCTCCTAAGAACACGAGCTTATAATAATTTCTCACAAATTAGTGTGGCTTCTTTTCTTATCTTGAAAGATTTCATTATTTCTTCCTACATACGTATCAAATATATATACTATGGAGTATAAGATTACTAACTCTTCATCCACAAAAACTCATAAGTGTGCTTCTAAAAGAGATGAAATGTGCCTGGGAGGAATCCATAGCACTCTCACTAAATAAAACAACTAACATCAAATCTTCATTAATAAAGGATAATGAAAAAACAAATGATCAATCATTATTGCGTTACAATTACTTCTCACAAATATGTTAGGAGATGCCTCCTTTTGTGAAGCATGTTGTATTTATTGGGGAGTACTCTCGAAACCCAAATGAGATTGAAGGATCACTTACATTAAATTCAAAACTAATCTTTTGTGGAAAAAAAAAAAGAAGTTAAATAAAACCTATATATGTTTTATTTTACAAAAATACTATTTAACCAGACACTTTAACTCGAAATTAAAAACCACCATGATGTGTCATGCTTTGAGTGGTGTGTGAAAAAGATAGAATCTATTTGAGAGAATGACTAAACCACTCAAAATATGACACATCAAGATGATTTTTAATTTCGGGTTAAAGTCTCTGATTGTATAGCATTTTTCTTTATTTTATTAAGGAATATTGCTTATATGGCTTATATGTGCTTATCAAGATATTAAATTTCTCAAATTAGAAGATACGTACATATCATGCAAAATGTTGAATTGACTTTTAATTTTGTATTAATTAATGTAACAAATTAGAAAAATCCTATTCTTCTACTTCGTACATATCAATATTTATAATAAAACCTTATGGCTCTTCCGATTATATTTGTATCAATGATCACAAGTAGAAAGTTTTTCAAAAGTTTTATAAGCTTCTTGTGCATTTTTTGTGCAAGGCATGCATAAGGGTAATTGTTCAAAACGTTACAAAATCAAAAGGGCTAAAAAAAAAAAAAAAAAAAGCAAAAACAAAACAAAACAAAAAACATAGTTGAATTCTAGAAATTATTAAGAATTATTATACAATTTTATTAAGAGTGTTGCTACATGCTCCAGATACATACCATTCCATCCACTAACAGATGGGACTTGCACTATTTTCCTTTTAAGTTTCATAAATGTTTCTCTATCTTAAATGATTCGCTTTTTAAACTAAAATAATATGTATTATAGTCCTAAACAATTTTAGGAGTCGCATTAGAAAAATTATTTAACCAGTGCATGAGAGAAATTTAGCATTATTGGGCCTCACAATTTGGGGAACAGAATATCGCTATGAACAAGGACACAAGGGAAAAAAATATCAACATGTGAAGGATTGTCCTTTTTTCAATTTGTTGCTTTTAAACTAGGTTTGTTGTTGTTGTTTTTTTGTTTTTTGTCTTTTAATTGAAATTCTTACCATGAATTTGCTTTTCCTTTTAATTATAAATTTTTTTTTTTTTTTTTTTTACTTATCAGCACAAACAAAACCATTGAGCGGTATCGGAAATATTGTTGCACCTCACATGACAACAACGTCGCTGAGCATTCAACACAGGTTTTCTTTGAATTATCTCTCTCTCAAACTTGTATATATCTTTTGTGTAACAATGGTCTGCATGTTAATTACTAGATCTTTGCAGTTGAAAATCTTCTAAACTGGTGAATTTGGATGTTTAATTTGTAGTGCATATATGTGTTTAATTATATTCCTCTATGCACTCTTATATGAAGCCAGCCAGGCATTGTAAAAGACAGTTGGAAATCTCAGTAGAAATTATATTGAGGCTATTAGAAAAAAGACGTACGCACTAGGGAATCAAATGACATTTGAGAAGTAGATAGCTCTACATTTTATCCATGTCATGTTGTCATTTTAAATGACATTTTTCAGTGTGAGTTCATGATCTTGATCTATTAGTTGATTCGAAAATGTATCTTTCAGACGTAGCCTTTCTTTTCAAGTTACAACACATTAATTTCAGACGTAGCTCTACAATAAAGCAATTGTAGTAAATTTAGTGTGGTCTGATTTATATATTGATTATTTTTAATTAAAAAGAATCCTTTTATTCCCATTAATTTATTTTCTGTTCTTTGTTTCCTTTTTGGGACTTCTTGCTTATTTGTTGTTTGTTTCTTTTTTTGTGGTAAATGCAGACATGGTGCCATGAGGTCTCAAAGTTAAAGACCAAATATGAATCGCTTCAGCAATCACAGAGGTTATTTCATACCTAAATTTCGATGAACTGCTAAGGACTAAACCTATAAGCACCATATAATTATGACTTCAGCCTACCAAAAAAATCTAAAAGTAGTATTTATGGCCATTCTATATATATATATTTGAAACTACTAATTATAAGTTACTAATGGATGTTTTAAGGCATTTGCTTGGAGAAGATCTTGGGCTGCTTAGTGTGAAAGAGTTGCAAACTCTTGAGAGTAAGCTCGATGGAGCTCTCTCACAGGCTAGAGGAAGAAAGGTAATTGCTCAATAATTTGGAGTATCTGCTTAACATATATGTGTGTGTACGTATACATACATGCACCATACATATATATACAATGTGTATATATACACATATATATTATGCATAAAAATACAGGAATTTTATAGAAGTTAATTAGTAAATTTTTAAAAAGCCCAGCTAACACCATGTTTTATGATACGTACACTTACCATCTTGCCCTATTTTCATAATTTACTGGGATATCTTTTCTAGTGTGCATGGTATAGTTTATTTATTTATTTATTTTTGAATTGCATGTTTTCTCCTCATCAGTCACACAGTTGAATTTTCTATTTTTCTAATACCATCTTATTTCATCATCCAACAATTCAACCTATTATATTCCAATTTTCTTTTCTTCCCAATGATGGGGACTTGTTTTCTGGATTACAATTTCTAAATTTCAATTAGTTGTCTTTCTTCAGCCGGGTTAATGCATTAATGAGTTTTCTTAATATGCGTGTTTTTTTAGAATAGTCTTATTTTTGTGGGATAGATGGAGTACTATTTATGCACCCAAATGCTATTGGGGTTTAGAACTGCCAAACATGCAAGCCAATTATATATATCACAATTCGGCAAAAGAAACAAAAATGAAAATTAAAGAATGTAAAGAAACATATGCTCTAAAAACATATGCTATTTCCATGGGTGAATGTGGTCACTGAGTTTACAACAAATGAGAATATATCATATTTTACAACATTGGATTTGTGGTCGTTAATTACCCTTGAGAACAATGATATCGATCTTTTCATGTTTTTCTCTCAAAATGAAGTTCCAGTACTCCTATTCCTATTAATCAGAGAGGCCGGAATTGATCAGTTTCCGGCTATATGCCTATTTACACGGAGCATTTTACTTGGAGGCCATGGTTCTAAGAGATTGACACAACTTGTTTGAAATCAATCATAATTTAATTTCGTTACCGATCACTTGCAATTCTAAATTAAGCTATTAATTAATATATGTTTTAGGCTGTCATTTACAGAATAGTAGTCTGTTTAATTGCTATCCGTTACCTATTTTTTGTCTTTGATTATAGTTACTAGCTAATTGCTCGTATAATTTAGTAACAAAACACCAAGTCGAGGCGATGATAATCATTTTTTTCTTCTGCATGCAGACACAGATGATGTTAGAGCGAATGGAAGAACTACGCAAGAAGGTAAGAAAACACCCGGCCATTCATTACTGGAAAGTAATTAAGATCATCACCACATTGCTTTGCTTAATGGATATATTGCTTTAATTAATGGAGAGTAATTAATGTTATACATCCCAAAAATTTCTCTTTAAAAAGTTTTCCAAATGAATGCAAACCCTACATTTATCATCAGCGTCGGCGGGAGAGAGTTTGCTAAAAAAAAGATCGAAAGTTGGTTCACCTGCCACATCATTTAAGAAATACATTTGGGACAAATTTTTTTTTCTATAATGAAATGTGTTATGATACTAATTTTGATACTCACCATTCAATTTCTGGCATCGTTTTTCATTCTGAATAAGGTGATAAAAATTGTTGAGTTTAGCCAAGATTCAAATTTGGTATATATGGATGCCTAGTTGAATTGAAGGTCAATATTGGCATAAATTTGGTTATTTCAATTCGATCTCATGAAAATGTTGACAGTACTAGTATGTCAAAAGTATTTTCAAGAACTGTTTTCCAAATTAAATATTCAAAAACTTGGGGCATCAAATTCAGGATGTTCAGCAAGACTAGGCCGGAGAGATATATCAGAAACAATGAATAAAAATTTTAAATTTGATTTTAGTTTTCTAATAATTTGGGAATTCGATCATCCATTTGAAGTTGAAATATGGATCCGAGCTACATATATCAAATAGTAAGCTAGACCCTAAATTAGCAAATTGAAAACCATGATCGATGATCGATCACGAGCCTTTCTTTCATCATATAAACAGCTTTGCACATGTAGCAATTTTAATTTGAACTGTGACTTTAATTTTGCAGCCAAAAGAAGTTAATAATTACAACTCATCTTTCACCATTATATTATGCTTATGGCTTTTTGCTTACACTGGCAGGAGCATGATCTTGAGGAGCTACATCAGCGGCTGAAAGCTAAGGTTACAGTCTACGTATAGTACCACCCATGAAATATATAACTAATTAATGCATGATTGTTTAATTATGACAACATTAATTTCCATCTTAATTCTGAATGAGAAATTAATTAATAATTTCAGCTTGAGGAAGGTGGGCAACGTCATATTCAAGATATTCAAGGTGCATGGGATCCTAGCATATCAGCACATAACAGGTTTACCATGAACCCTGCTTCTCAATCCAATGCCATGGACTCTGAACCCACCTTACAAATGGGGTATACTTCTTCTTCTTCTTCAAATATTATTATTTTTAATTTTGACCTGCATGTGAAAAATTCATTCTTAAGTTCAGCAAATGATGCATATATGCATGGGTCTAATTATTCTATATTATTGTATCGTTTTCAATTTGCAAAATTTCCACATCTATATGTTTTTTTAAGCCTAATTATATTGTTAACATTTGTTTTTACAAACTACCAAAATTTCCAAATTCTGTCCTGCGAAGAATACTGTTTTCCAAACAGCGATACAGAAAAAAAAAAATGAAATTATATTAAATTGGCAAAAAAATATGCCATAATTTCCCCAAATCTTTGGAAAATTATTCACATTTTGTTCGTATAATTTTTCTTTTGATTTGATTTGGGTCATTGTATCCAATGAGTTGTACGTAGCTCAATTGGATGTTGAAATTTCAACCAACTTTAAAATTTTTAGAAAAAATTATACTTTGCCCCCCTAAATTATTGGTCGTTTTCATGTGGGCTCCTTGTAGTTTCAATTGCAACAATTAATGTGTCGCCTAAACTATTAGGTTGTATCAAATTATCCATTTCTGTCAGTTAGCCATTGTTTATTTAATTTAAAAATGATGTTAGATTAGTTAATTCTTTAGGTAGTATTTATCTTGAACTGCTAATGTGTTTATAAGAATATCTGTGAAATTTTATGATTTTTCTCAATATATTTAAATTTTTAAGAATTATTTTCTTCCATATTTAAATTTTTATGAATTATTTATGAAGGGGGTTTATATAATGAAGATATGCAGTTAAGAGATTTCTAATGGATGGCTGTTTGTTGAAGCAGGTACCAAGAATTTGTCTCGACCCAACAAACAATTGAAGCGTGGACCACAGTCGGCGGGACAGACCGCACCAACAGTTGGATTCTTTGAATTCCGGCCCCAGCACATTCATATATAAATAAGATTATGAATGCAAGACAAGATTGATTTCAGTTGATGTATTTTCTAAATGAGTGAGGACTTCTAAATTGCAGTTACAAAACTATTTGATGAATAAACCTTATAATTATAGAAAAAATAATTAGCTTTGAATCTTGAATTTGCCAAAATGGATAATAAGATTCATTATATGTCTATTTCTCCATCAATTTCTTATTTACTAGTTAATACATAAAATGAGTATTATAAAAAATTTCGTTATATAAATTAAATCTCTCCATTTCTTTTCACTTGTGGAGGAGATAAAATATCTCATTGCTGTCAGATCTCGAGCGCGGGATGAAATCTAACTGTCATAGAACATTAACTAATTATTTTAATAAAGCAAGATAATGCTGATCGGATCATTACTATATATATATATATATAGAGAGAGAGAGAGAGAGAGAGAGAGAGAGAGAGAGAGAGAGAGAGCTGATCCCTTCCCTACTGTCTGGTATGAAGTTACATTCCTTACTTTGGATCTCATAAAGGAAGCCATCCAAAGGTCAATACATGTAAAAGTTGTTTGAATAATTTATATATAGGTTCCTGCTAGTAGGCTAGTTGATGATGACAAGAAGTACATGAGTCAATCAAAGAATTTAATGCATGTCAATCACAAAGATTCTCTCTCCTCCCTCTCTCTCTCTTTCTCTATCTCCTTCTCTATCTTCTCTCATTCTTCCAGACTTGGGTACGTTTCATTTGTTGCTCTTTGGTCCGACTGCCTGGTTTTTCTCCGGCGACTATAACCGGTCCGGCTAACTGGTTATTTTTCTGGCGACTATAGTGAAGATTAGGTTTATCCACTTTGTATATATATATATATATATATATATATATATATATATATATATATATTTTAAACTGTTATGTCCCATTTAATAAATATCATTTGAAAAATAAAATTTTTTTTATTCAATCATAAATAAACAAACAACATATCAGATTACTGACACATGTCCCAATATGTATTTTTTTTTTTTAAATCATAAAACCACTTAATTTTTTTCATCTATTTTAAAAATTATATATTTTCATTATAAGGTCACATATTTCTTACACGTGTCCAACAATTTGAATTTTAATACAATAAAATAATATAGAATAATATGTTTCTGCCACGTGTCTAACAAATTAGTTTTTTTTACCAAAAATTATAATATTAATGACACATGTGATTACACAAATTAACATTATTTGTGAAATATTGTATTCTTTCTTTATATTAGTGAACAAACAAACAACATATTTCTGTTAACTTCTCTACATTAAAATGTTTAAGTTGTCATTCACTTGATTTTTACGATAGCTTTAATATAATTTCTTAAAAAATTCAATTTACAATATTAATCACCTACTTACACAATTAAACTAAGCTATTATTGTTTGTATGAATAATCGCCTGATCGCCTGATAAATTAGTGAACAAGTGAGATCACATGGTTAATCCACTGATTCGATCGCCCGATCGCCCTATAAATTAGTGAACAAGTGAGATCACATGGTTAATCCAGTGATTCGATCGCCCGATCGCCCGATAAATTAGTAAACAAGTGAGATCACATGGTTAATCCACTGATTCGATGGCCCGATCGTCCGATAAATTAGTGAACAAGTGAGATCACATGGTTAATCCACAACATATCAGATTATTGACACATGTCCCAATATGTATTTTTTTTTAAATCATAAAACCACTTAATTTTTTCCATCTATTTTAAAAATTATACATTTTCATTATAAGGTCACATATTTCTTACACGTGTCCAACAATATGAATTTTAATACAGTAAAATAATACATAATAATATATTTCTGCCACGTGTCTAACAAAGTTAAAGTTTTTTACCAAAAATTATAATATTAATGACACATGTGATTAGACAAATTAACATTATTTGTGAAATATTGTATTCTTTTTTTATATTAGTAAACAAACAAACAACATATTTCTCTTAATTTCTCTACATTAAAATGTTTAAGTTGCCATTCACTTGATTTTTACGATAACTTTAATATAATTTCTGAAAAAATTCTTTTTACAATATTAATCACTTACTTACACAATTAAACTAAGCTATTATTGTTTGTATGAATAATCGCCAGAAATATAGGGTCGTCGGAGAAGGAGAGTTGCCGGTGATGGAGGTCGCCGGAGATGGAGTCTTGTGGGAGGTCGCCGGTGATGGAGTCTTGTGGGTTACTCAAAGGTTAATGTGAGAAGTCTACTACACTTGGTATTATTTTATTTAAATATACTCATACCCATGTGAGAAAGGTGATTTGATGGCTGCACACTATTAATTGTTGTACTAGTTGATGTGAGAGAAAGGTAATGATGACAGCCTATTGTTACTTTTGGGTCATAAAGTTTGCCAACCATTGGATCACTCTCCAATAAGATGAACGGTGATGAGAAGGTAAGGAATGAAACTTCGTTCCATGCCATCCGGAACTGATCAGTTCTATATATATATATATATAAAAGCATTCCTCAATGTAACATATAGCTCAAGACATAAAAATATTTGACATTCTATGGAGGGAATTTCAGACATAAATACTAAAGGTGCCGGATCAATTTGACAACTCTCTTAAAAATACAACCTTATATCAATACAAATACAGCTCATTTTATATATATATATATGGGAAGTGAATCTAATCATTCTAATGGTACATATTATGTGTTTGTATATGGAACAAAATTATGTATAAGGTAATCCTATCCTCTTTCTCTCTATATATATATAGAGGATTGATCTATTGCGGTCTAGACCGCAGTGCAAAATACGGTCCTTCCACAATTTCGTTCATTTGCAAACAAACAGCAACATCGAAGGGCTTAGAAAAACAAAGCATTGGCGCATGAAAAAAGAGAAAAGCTGGATACACTTTTCAGTTGTCCCCTCTATATTGCCCAAAATATATAAAGTATCTATATTGTACCAAAAATATCTGACACCTGCCCAAAACCTTAATTAACACTCTCTCAAACAGTCGTCACCCACGACCACTCCATCTCCACCCACCACTACCGCTGCCGCTGTGGCAGGTGGCGCGTTAGAAAGGGTAGGGGCAGCACTCACTCTCTCTCCACATGCTTTAGTAAAGAAGACAGGGAGGAGAGAGAATGGGTCAGGGACTAAGTTGCGGGGAACAACGCCATGAGAATGGTCTGTTGAATGCTGTTCATGATGCGGATTTGTAGATTGTGAAAGCAATGGTGGAAGGTGACCCAAGTGTTATGGAACAGAGCAGTGGCTGTGATAAGGTTTCTGCACTACATGTGGCTGCTGTTAATGGTCAGATCGAGGTGGGTTTTGAATTTTGTGTCTTGATTTTGATGGAAAATTGTTTTCTTTTTGATTTTCTTGGGAAAAATTTTGATGGGTTTTAATTTGTGGTGCTTTGGATTTATGCATGAACAGTTCAATGAACGAGAAAAACTGAGAGAGACAGAGATTGAGAGATAGGAAAAAAAAAGGGTTAAAAATGCAATTAAATCCTTGGTTGCAGACGGTGGTGGAAGGTCATCCGGCGAGGTCGCTGGAGTGGGTTGGGGCAGAAATAATGGTAGAGAGAGAGAGGAGAGAGAGAGAAGAAACGGAGAACCCGAAAAGTGAATAAGCTTTTTCTCTCTTTTTTCGTGCGCCAGCTGTTTAAGCCCTTAGATGCTGTTGTTTGCAAATGAACGGTGAAATTGTGGAAAGACCATATTTTGCACTACGGTCTGGATCTCAATAGATCAATACTATATATATATATAGTTCCTTTCTTATAGGGCGTCCGTTTTTTTTGCATTGTGCGGACGTTGTTTCTCTGCCACTCGATTCATTTAATTGCAATCCAACGGTCCCTTGCAGCTGCTGCTATATACCCAATCCAAATTGTGTTATAACCGCCCCATCTACTCAAAAAGCCCTAAATCACCTCACGAAGCAAAAAGAGAAGTTGGCTGCCCTTCGTTCACTCTTAACAAAAATGGAGACACCATTGAAGCTTGAGCTGAATCGAATCCTCACAAATCCCCTTTCCTGAACCGAATCATCACGAAGCAAAAAAAAATAAATAAAAAACAAAAAAGCTTCAGCAGCTATTCGACATCATTGATGCTCATGATTCAGTGTCCGGTGCTCACTTGATGCTATGTTCGGCAGTTGATGGATTCTAATACATCTTGCTTTGTTTGATCTCCTCTGAGTTCTTAAAAATGGCTGTAATGTGGTATATTTCAGCGTCTGGTGCTTACTTGGCTGTAATATGTTTAGCAGTTGATGGTTTTAATACATTTCATGGATATTGTTATTGTTATTACCAACACTTCGATACACGACCACTTTCCATGAATTTGTGAGGAAAATTGGAGAATAAAGATATATTATATGCTTACTTACATAGTCAATGACTGTAATTTGCACCAAATTGGAATGATATCTATGGATTTCAGTTTAAATTTCGTTGTTGGATACATAATTTGAATCGTAATAATTTTTGTGGATATTGAAAGGTATTGTTACAGGATGTCTGGATTTGAATTTGGGGAGTTACTCAGAGAGTGGGCACAATCTGAATATTGTAGCAGTAAAATTAGGTCAAAACTGGGAAGAGTTGGTGTCGAATGGCTGCTGAAGTTTTTTTTTTTTTTTTTGCTTTGTGATGATTTGAAGCAGAGAAGGGGATTCGTGAGGATTCGATTAAGCTTAAGCTTCAATGGTGTCTCCATTTTTGCTGAAAGTTAACAAAGGGGCAGCCAGCTTCTCTTTTTACTTCGTGAGGAGATTTAGGGCTTTTGGAGTAAATGGGGCGGGCATAACACAATTTGGATCGGGTATATAGTAGTAGTTGCAAGGGACCGTTATATTGCAATGAATCGAGTGGCTAAGAAGCAACGTCCGCACAATGCAAAAAAAATGTTCGCACAATTAAATGAATCTGGCACCTTAATTAATATTTATGTTTGACATTCTATATATATATAGAGAGAGAGAGAGAGAGATGTATAGAGATGATGTTAAACGGCCGACTGTTTGGGGTAATTCATATGGTCAAAATTTTCAGCTGTTTGATTTCATGAAGGGTGCATATTACATTTACAACTCCAATGCACATTTAATGTATTTGCAGCTTTTTCCGACTTTCTCTCTCCTCTCCCTTCTTCTCTCTTTTGAACCTTATCTCACGAAATCTGCTGAAACCCATTTTTTTCTCTCTCTCCCTTCTTATCTCTTCCTCACCTCACCCTTTTCTCATGGACGGCAACTGGACCCCCCATTCTCCTCGCCGAATGGCATCCAAGCGGCTACCCCCTTCTACTCGCCGGATAGCTGATTCGTGATAGGGATGGGTCTTGTGATTCTTGGGCTCAACTTGATTCCTCAAGTACTGAGACAGAAGCAGATAGGATCAATGGTTCAAAGACAGGGGTTGTTGAAGCACATGCCCGCAAGATCAAGATTGGCCAATCAAGTAATTCAAATCTTAAAAAGGGCCCCAGAAGAATTAATGGGCAACAATCTCTAGTTCGGGTAACGGGAGCTGTTGAAAAGACTAGCTAGGGGAATAGCAATCTAAGCCATATAAATTCAAGGACAGAGCGGATAGAAGCTTGGCGGTGAAAGGAAAAAAAAAAATTCCACAGTTCATCTTCTTGTAATTTTTTTTTTTCTTTTGGCTACATTAACACCATGGTTTTAATAAAATAATGAAACCCCTTTTAGAAATTTTTTTTCCATTTTTTAAATTTTTTTTTTTTTTTTTTTGGCAATAATTGCAGTTTTGCTTTGTCATTGAATATTGGGCATTAAGTTTTGGTAATGTTCTTTCTTCCAACAAGAAGATAAAAGCTATAGATTCATCAATCATGTACAACTGTAACTTCAAACCCAAATATGATTCAGAGCTCGAAGACGACTCTGCAAATTACAGAGAAGGCACCCCATGGACCGATTCCATAAGAGTTAACGACTCCCATAGGTTCTTGTGATACCCAGTTTTATGAAACCTTGAACAATAACCATTCACCATTATTGTGGAAGTCTGAAACTTCTGAGTTTTGAGAATTTTTTGTCCAATTTAAGGGTCCACAGTCTAATCAGCTACAATTAATGTTGTTTATATGCAAGATCTTAAGGCAACCTGAAATAAAATTTATAGAGAAAATGAGAAAATATGATGCAAAGAAAAAGCTACTGGGTTTGGAAAATAGGGGGTCCAGCTACCGTCCGTGAGAGAAGAGTGAGTTGTCGGGATGCCGTCCGGCGAGGAGAAGGAGGAGCCGCCGGGATGCCGTTTGGCAAGGAGAATGGGGGGTCCAGCTGTCGTCCTTGAGAGAAGGGTGAGGTGAGGAAGAGAGAAGAAGGGAGAGAAAAAAAAAAGGATTTCGGCAGATTTCGTGAGATAAGGTTCAAAAGAGAGAAGAAGGGAGAGGAGAGAGAAAGTCAGAAAAAGCTGCAAACACATTAAATGTGCATTGTAGTTGTAAATATAATCTGCACCCTTCATGAAAACTAACGGTTGATAATTTTAACTGCATGAATTACTCCAAGTGGACTGTACGGCCATTTGACGTGCTCCGATGGTCGGTTCCAAATTCCGACCGTTGGATATAATGCTCACCCCCTGCATGTCACGCCTGCAAAAAATCATGCCGATCTGACGGTTGGAATTTTGTAAAACCAGCCTTAAACACAAATGAAATTTATAGATAGTCTTTGGTAATTTCAGTCTGCTTAATGCTGGTTTTACAAAATTCCGACCGTCGGATCGGCATGATTTTTTGCAGGCGTGGCATGCAGGGGGTGAGCATCATATGCAACAGTCGGAATTTGGAATCGACCATCGGAGCATGGCCAAAAGGCCTTGCAGTCCGAACTGCAACCGATCAGCTCTCTCTCTCTCTCTCTCTCTCTATATATATATATATATATATGTGAGTTGAATCTAATGGTCCATATTATGTATTTGTACATGGACGAAATTCCCAAACATTTTTTTTTTCTTCCCATTGGCATCAGATTTGATCCAATCAAGACAACATAATAACTCATAAAAGTGTCTTGGGATGACAGTCAAATACCATGGGGGGTAGGCTCCAGGATTCTGAGGTTCCAATACCATGCACGCATGATTCGAAAATTACCCACACGCCATCCTATAAAATGGGGTCCACATTTATATGTTGCCTCTCATAAAAGACTAAAGGGTCATGTGATTGGACCGAGAATATCGGACCGACCCTCTCTCTAGACGCCTCGTTACAAACGTTTGAGGATAGGCGGCTCCTCGTACTAAATCCAAACACCTCCTCGCAATTCTTTCAAAAAACAGGAACTGCTGAAACTGGAGCCGGACAGAGTCATGTTGTTCAAAAAAATCTTTTAATTATTATTACCAGATAAAAAAATCGATTATTACAATTATATATATTCTAATTTATATATTTTAATTCTATTCTTTTTTTTTCCCCTTATTTTTACATACAATTTTGTATTTATTAAATTGAGAAATTTAATTCCTAAATTTGACCCTACTTCAAATGACAAAATAGCCTAACTTGCATATAATATAACTTAATTGTAACTAAAGTTTGTTATTATTTCACTAGAATAATTGAGCATCAATGTAATTGAAAATGATTTAAACTCACCAATTGTGGAGTCCTATGTTTGTTGATCAAATGCAATAAAAAAAAGAAAAAAAAAAAAGAAAAATGGTTAAGAAGCTTAATCCGTAACTTTTTTCTTTGTCGACATTAAATAAATTTGCATTTCATTTTATAGTGACAATAATTGAGTAATCGAAATCATAGGCCTCATTTTTTCACATTTAAAAAAAAATTAAATGGACCAAAATTTTTTCTTGAGTAAATAATGTGATAATTATGTAATTTATGATCTCAATCATCATTTCAATATAATATTTGACATGATTGTTGATGTAACATAACCAATTACCATGCATTCAATATATAGGACGATTATGCTCGACATTACTTTAATCCATTCAACAACATTCCCACGTACACTCCATGAGATTTTATTGGAATCATAACTAATTAGAGTATCTCCGTAAGTCAAAAAATTTAGTTTAGAAAAGTGTTTTAAATAAATTCAAACCATTCATTTATTAACAAGGAAAAAATTAATAAAAAGGAGAAAAATTAAGGTCATGTTTGGCCATAAAATTTAAAAAACAGTTTTTTGTTTTCAGAATAATAATAATAAAAAAAAGATAAAAAAAAAAAAATTGACAATCAATATTCTATTTTTAAAATTAATAAAAAATAAAAAACAATAGAAGAATTTATTTTTTGATTTTATTTTTTAAACTCTAAAACAAAATAATAATAAAAATTATTTAAAATTAACGGCCAAACATGCCCTAAATCTTCCACCACTCTAATTGAAACACATTTTAAAGATTTTTTTGTTTTAGCGGTCAAGCAATTTCCAACCAACTTTATAGCTAAAAGTCTTACCTCTCATTATTTTAATAAATAAACTATTATTAATGGGGACAGCATGATTTATAGTTTTATTGTTGTACACTTGTACGCTAGCAATTTCCCATTAATATCCTCCTCATTTTTGATTTTTCAACCTTTTACTAAGTTTCAGGGATTCCTCGAGTATATACGACCAACTTCCTCCTCCAACCTCCTTTTCTTTCAACTTGTTCTCTCTCTCCACCGGAAGCAAACCTCTCTCTCTCTCCGATTCTTGTTGCTATCTTGCTCTCTCTGTTTCAATCCATCTCTCGAATGGCTCAAAATCCCACTTCAGGTTCGTAATCAATCTTCCATTTCTTTCACTACTTCATAAATAAAGCTTCAAGAGCTTATGATTGTTTGTCTGTGATTTTATGATTATGGGTTTCTTCCCTTATCTTTTGACTTTTCTTTCTGGATTGGTTTTTCTTTTTTTTGTATGTTAAATCTTGTTTTTTTTAGGATGCCGGATCTCTTCTTCTTCTTTTTCTTCTTATTCTTATATATGTATGTATGTATGTATCTGGGTTTCTATTGATGATGTTATTGAGGTAACAGTGCCATTGAATATATATATTTTTTTTGTTGTGTAATTATCGTGTGGATTTGTTATGTTTATTTCAAATCTCTGTACTAATATGTGGCGACTAACCCAATCAATTTGACTTCAAGAACACTCTCATGTGTGACTGCTGTTATACTTGTTGGGTTTAATGTATTTGTTTCTCATAACACATGGGTCTCTTATAAATATCAGAAATTGGGATCTGATAATGTTGGAAAATCTGTTTCTTGTCATGCTTCTTGTATGGATTTATTAGTTTGCAGGCTTTATCGGGCACATTAGTTAGGCAGCTGATTTGGGAATAAATAAACAATGAACTCTTAAAGGACAGTTTGGGAAAAAAAAAACTGTTTCTTGTCATGCTTCTTGTATGGATTCATTAGATAGCACTATTGCAGGCTTTATGGGGAACGTAAGTTAAGGCACCTGATTCGGGAACAATGCAATCTTAAGGGAGTTTGGGAAACCACAAATTAGGAGACAAACACAATTTAGGTTGGGATTGAATTGTTTAGATCACGTTCATCTAAAGAAAATGGTCGCTGGATTTAATTGTTATGAAAAAAAAATTCAAAACTGTTATGATTTCTGCCCAAATGAACTGTTATGCATATGATCTTGAACTAGCTGGTTTGAGTTTCCAATAGCTCCTAAATGATTTGCTTGAGCTTGTGGCCACTATTTATATCTTTGGAAATTGTTCTGTGCTAAAGTCAACTTAGACAGTAAACCAATCAGAAAAGACTTCTATATTATATTTATATGCCTGATGGGCTTCCAAGCAAAACAGTTAAGTACTTAAGTTAATGAATGTTATAGTAAAAAGGCCTGTTTTTTTTTTTTTTTCTTCAAGTTTTTCAATAGGTCTCTTATCATTTTCTTGCATTTCTTATTGATCTTTGAGCAATTGGGTATGTGTAGGTGGTTGTAAAGATCTTTCCTCGAATACGAATGGAGAGTCTGGACATAAAAATTCTCTAGTTGTTTGCTTTGGTGAAATGTTGATTGACTTTGTGCCAACAGTCAGCGGAGTTTCACTTGCAGAAGCACATGCTTTCAGGAAAGCTCCTGGTGGTGCTCCTGCTAATGTTGCTGTTGGAATATCAAGATTGGGCGGTTCATCAGCTTTTCTTGGCAAGGTGCATTTGAACATCTTCTGTCTCCCTTCCTCTTTATCGTATATGCCAATTACTGGGATCATTTGCATTAGATTGTTCACATCGTTTTGCTCGGAATCTCTCAAACAGAGAATATTTCACTTTAAATTAAGATGTAAATGTGCTTGTTAGATATTTGACAATAGTTAGAAGATCTCCTTTAATGTGTTATAGCCTATTTTTGGGTATTCTTATTCAAATATCAAGTATGTTATGTTTTTGCTCTAGTCCATAATATAGTCATATTTGCTACAAAGGGATGTTTAGTGAAGATGTTGAAAAAAAGAATTGACTCTTGATGATGCTTGCAAGAATGAAGCATAATAATGCCATTTGGTATTAAACAAGCCAAAATTTATTCTCTGCCAGGGATGTGGGACCCTTCCACCTTTCTTATTCAACATCTTCTCACAATTCCTATAACCTCCTTCAGACCTGATTGCATTATGATAACTTTTCTGGATTTAGTCCTTTGAAAATGAATTATGGAGCTGAGGCAATTAAAGTGGCATTTTGGTTACACAACATGTTGCCAATTATATTTGGCTGCCATAGTATCTTTTTTTTCCCCCTGGATTATAGAATTAGTATGGCAGTTCTGTCCTATACATCTGTTACAGCTGCTGAATCATTGTATCCATGTTACAGTTCAATTGTAATGTGTGCCATTGCATTGCATCATCTAAGTGTGAGGTCCTGGGTTTTCTACACTTTGTGGATTAACTCAAGGTTAATAATGGTTCTCAGACATAAGTAGAGTTTCTCCTTTGAATCTTTTACCATTTGTACCTCAGGTTGGCAAGGATGAATTTGGGTACATGTTGGCTGACATTTTGAAACAAAACAATGTCAACAATTCTGGCATGCGGTTTGACCCCAATGCAAGGACTGCATTGGCATTTGTTACTCTCGGAGCCGATGGTGAGCGTGAATTCTTGTTTTTCCGCAATCCAAGTGCTGATATGCTTTTTCATGAATCTGAACTTGATGTGAACCTTGTTAAGCAGGTATCTTTCATTTCACCCTTATATTTCTAATGAGGGAAGTGTAGGAAAAGAGTTATTGGTTCTTGCAAAGTTGCTAATTTGGTAAAATTTTGCATGTTAAATTGATATTAAATGCAGGCAAAAATTTTCCACTATGGTTCAATCAGTTTGATTGATGAACCATGTAGGTCAACTCATCTTGCTGCTATGAAAATTGCAAAAAAGTCTGGCAGCATCCTGTCTTTTGATCCAAATTTGAGGTTACCGTTATGGTCATCAGAAGAAGCTGCTCGGAAGGGCATAATGAGCGTATGGAACCAAGCAGATATTATTAAGGTATGATTTTAAAGGATATGAGATTTGTCTACTAAGTCTTAAAATAATTTTCTGCTGCTTAGTGCAAAAAAATAGCCTATTTTTCATTATATAGATGTATAGAACTCATCCAGGGCTCCAATGAATTGGCAGATGAGTGAGGACGAAATTAGATTCCTGACTGGCGGTGATGATCCTTTTGATGATAATGTGGTGTTAACGAAACTTTTTCATCCTAATCTTAAGCTGTTGCTCGTAACTGAAGGATCAGAGGGTTGCAGATATTATACTAATGTAAGTCCATTGATTTTATTAGTTATATTAATTTAAGAATCTCCATGGCAACAAAAAATCCCTAATTTGTTCAGGCATTTTTTTTAATATCTAATTTCATTTGAGGGAACAACATACTTATATGTGTCTACAAAATCATATAATGGTCAGTGTTTATTATACCTTTATTGATTCCCATAACTAGGCACCATTACAAACTGAGTTCCCTGGTTTACAGAGGTAAAATACTCGTAATTGATATAATAGTGGGACGATGCCTATGGTTGATGACTAAATGGGAAGAACAGATAGGGAGTTTGCAGTAAGCTGAGCCATGATTTCATATAATTTCCTTTCTCTCTCTATATCATGATTGATCAGTTAATCTCTCATTAACATCAACCAACATTTCATGCAGAAATTTAGGGGTAGAGTGGCTGGTATTAAAGTTAAAGCTGTTGACACAACTGGTGCGGGTGATGCATTTGTTGGTGGGATACTGAACAGTTTAGCTTCTGACATCAATCTGTATCAGGTACCTTTCTTGCATGAATTAGTATGAGTCATTTGCCTATGCCTTGTTTTTCATGGCGACATTGCTCATTTAGACATTTAGATTGCATGTAGTAGTTATATCTGTGTCTCATCAGATCCTTATGGCCCAAATGTTCTAAACACTCCCATTTCTATTTTCTCTGTTACGAAAGAGATGTAATGTTATTGTTGTGGGTTTCGTTTTGCGTGCTTTAGAGTGAATTAGGCTTAAAGAAAGTCACATTTCTTTATATGTTCTAATCCTTTTTTTTTTTTTGTTATTCATTTGTTTTATTTTCTTGGGAGTTGGAAATAAAGGAATATTCGAGTCCATTGTGCTTGCTTGAAAAATAAAAATAAAAATAAAAATGAAAATAAAAAAAATTTGATGGGGCATGCTCACGGGATTTTGGTATCTTGATCTGGTATTACTACATCATTTTGCATATGGTCATTGCTCCTAAAATGATTAATTGCTAAGCATTTCTAAGCTGACCCATGGTGGTGGAATTATAGGATATAATCATGGGTTTTAGCATGTTTGTTTTTGAGAAAATCCTAGGAAGGACATTTCATATACTTTAATTACTCATATTGTATATATCTATGATGATGTCAATGAACACGATGTACAAAATAGCTTCCCAGGAACTTGTTAAGGTTGTTATGATTATTGTCAACTTTTTATCAGACATAAGTGTGGTATATTGAAAAATATTGTGAAGCACAAGCCTGATTATTCGGCTTAATGAGGGACGGTACTGTAGCCTTCTGCGTGTGTCAAAGTTCCATTCTATAAATTTTCTTTTTAACTTTTCACATATTGAAATTTAAAGGCAAAAAGAGAAAATGTGGAAGAGGTATGGACCTTAATGGAAATGTGGAATTGATCCAACTCTAGTGCTTCTTCATCAATCTTTGATTTGATATCCCAAACAACAATTTTCTGGGAAATGTTGAAGGCTGAAGCCCTCAAAATTGTGGGATGGATTTAACAATACACTAGTGTGCTAACATTTCCAACTCTATCAAGCATTTTCTCTAATGTTGGCTATTAAACCAATCTCTCATCCGTCAAAAAGCATTTTTGTTTCTTCCTTTTTAGTGGCATGTTTTAAATTAATCTGCATTTAGCTGACCAAAATTACTTCAATCCTGAGCGAGATGTTGTTGTTACTTCATCTACATACTTAATCTGCTTGTTGGACAATTTGATAGTAATTTTTGTGCAATTTATATATATCTTGAAACATAACATATAGGAACACTATCATTCAAAAATTGGATATGCTTCCTATTATATTATTACTAGAAAGTTTTCAATTATCCTGAGTATGAGTTGTGCATGGCAGGATGAAAAGCGATTAAGAAAAGCTCTTCTTTTCGCAAATGCCTGTGGCGCCCTCACAGTCACAGAGAGAGGAGCAATACCTGCACTGCCCACAAAAGAAGCAGTCCTCCAAATCATACAGAATGTTGCTACATTAGAAGAATAGCAGGACTGTCCAATTTATTGTATTTGTCTGTGTTAAGCTAATGTAATTTGAGTTTCCCTGCCAAGGTAACAAAGAGTTCTTTGAGCCTTTTTGTTGTTGCTATCTGCATTTCACTTTTATCGTATGAATTCTATAAGCCCCTCCACTCTGGCTTTGGCTTATGGCTCTTTGAGAACATACATGGTGGTTTGCATTTAAATGTTCTACATGTAAGACTTATATATAATCCATAAAACAAATTGTTTTCACAAAAGATCATTGTTTTAGTTAGAAACAAAGTTTTGACACACTGTGTTCCGGGTGATCTTTGAAGTTTTTGATAATTTTACGGAAGATATTGCTCGATAATAGCATATATATATGTGTGTGTGTGAGAGAGAGAGATCAAAATGCCTGTGAAATGTGTCTATGACTGGATGGTATGAACCAATTTTCAAAAATAGGTTGCTATGATTGGCTGCTACTCCCGGGAAATTTGGTGCTAAATATTAGTAATTAATCCAGGGATTTTCTTTTTAAATAAATAAATAAATTTTGGCTAATACTTTATGAAGGAAATTGCCTATAGGGATTGATCTCAAATTATATTTGCATCTAAGGGCCAGCTCAAATTTGTTTTCAACTATGCTCCTATTGGCATCTAATAGCTACTTGATGATCTTTTTAGACTGTTTTAACACCTATTTGCTTATCCATGAAGAAAATAAAACAAAACTCTAATTGTAAAACTAGAGACAATTTGCAGGTACCAAACAATACCCAAACCTGGGCTGAGATTGTTTGTTACATGGGGTCTAGAGGGGACAATTCCTAAATAGGATCTTGAACTGGATAAATAGCCAATGCATTTGATTTGCAGGCTCCTGAGGCTAGCTCAGGTGGTGATCGAATGTGGAGGAATGGGTTAGCTTTTAGTTTTGAAATAATTGATTTGGAGGTATATATTCTTAAAGTTTATATATACTGTAAGATATCTGGTCAAGTAGCTTGCATGTTTATGGGGGATTTCAAATAGAGAACGGTAGGTTAGGCTTGGAAGTGTAGTTCCACTCATAACCACTGAGGTGGACTAGACTTTCGGTAAGCTAGCACCACCCTTATAAATGGTATTTGATATGTTCCCTTCATCTATGTGGCTGAATCTATCGAACCTGTGGTTGTAGAACTGGATTCTGAGTTGGGGAGCTGAATGCAGAACTGTATGCGGAGTTGAGCCCCGGTGTGGAGCCTGCCAAAGACCCTCTGATGCCAAAGTTAGTATGTGGCATAGTGACATAAGTGAAATGAGAGAGTCAGGCTGTATGAGAGCGTGTACCTTGTTTGTGGAGGTCTCCTCCTTAAATAGGGGAGATATTTGTGAAATACCTCCTAATGTGAAACCTGCTATACTCTGTGGTGCATGACAGTCTTCAAAGGTGGCTGGCAAGCCACCTTTAAGTCTTCTCAGGCTTGAAGGCCTTGCCTTTGTGTGTAGGACAAGCAAAGACAATCTTTTATCTTTTTCTCTTTTTTTTTCTCTCCATATAAAAAATAAATTTTCCTTCATATTTCACTCTCCAATTGGGATGTGGTAGAATTTGAATTCATTCCAACCCTTAAAATTTGAATACAATTTTGAATGAATCCAATTGAATAGAAAATGAATGCATTATTGAAATTCTTCTTCTTTTTTTTGGGCATCCACATTCAAAAAATAGATTAGAATAAGAAAATAAATTCTGAAATCATTTCATTCTATGGGATTAATGAGTTGCACAATAAAAATAGGACACTCATTTTTCTTAAATTATTCTATTTGTAATAATAATTAACATTTTCCTGTAGTTTAAGTAAAGAAGCACGTGTAACTGCAAGGGTATTGCAGCATAGCACATGCAGAGTCATCGTAACATCGCAAGGGTAAATCATATAAAATATCGAAATAAACGAAACGAAGGGTAATTCAGGCATTAAAAACAAAAACGAAAAAACGTGAACGCACATAGAATCGGCGGCCGATAACACGATATATCGCTCGTCGTAGAGAAATCGATGCAAACCCACGATTCTCTTTCTATATAGATGGAAATGGCGGGTTTGTATCGGGACTGATCTGGGAGATCCAAAGCCATTTTTCGTTCAATTTTCGAATATCAAAATGGCTACGAGTCCTTCGCTCACTCCTGAGATCGGACCTGACGGCCTCCCAAGAGAATCTTCTGTCATCGCCTACACTGAGAGGGTCTCTCTCTCTCTCTCTCTCTATATATATATATATTTGTGTGTGTGTTATATATACAGGTTGTGTATTGCATTGGTGGATCTGATGAAAGTATTTGTGATTTTTTCTTTGTTGTGACAGATAATTGAGGAGGAGCAACTTCAATTAAGGAAGTATGTTGATTTTTTTTTTTTTAATAATTTATTTAAAATTTTCGTTAATCTTTGCGTCTGTTACCGTTATGTTTTTATCATTCAATTGAATTGTCTTCTGGTTCACTGCAATGGCAGTTATTTGATCTTGACTGCTACATTAGGGATTCTTTATGTTTTCATTTTTTTATTTTATTTTAAATATGCATGTATCTGTATGTAAGAAACTGTGATATTTTAAGTTTGCGTCATTCAATTAAATCGTGTATCAATCCATAATATAAGGCTGTTAACTGATCTTTAATGCTAAACTGGGGATTGTTTAAGCTAAAATTCTCTCTCTCTCTCTCTCTCTCTCTCTCTCTCTCTCTCTCTCTCTCTATATATATATATATATATATATATATATATATATATATATATATATGTTTGTGGGAATAAAAATAATGATTTTTGGACTATCCATAAATTGATTTTAATCGCCATAAGTAGGAGAAGTGAAGAAATTAAGTAACTGTTTGGTTGGGATTTTGAAACTGCTTTCTTGCTTTTAAGACCTAAAAATAAATGCAATTTTTTACTTCTAGATAGTAAGAAATTACTCTGAAATTGCTAACCAAACAATGCCTAATATTATCATTGCTACATTTTTCATTACTGGTAAAATAAGCGCGTATGTTGCATGCGTTGCCTTTTACTTATATATTTTAATGTAAAATAAAAGTTAGCTATTAGTGCTTTAAACAATTTTGATAAAGTTTTTATTCTCGTTGGAGGATATAAAAATCGTTGTTTCTGAATATTGAGTATTTTGTTTAAAAGAGTATACTTGTATACATAAATATTTCCACCCTGGAGGATAATACTCAAATTACAGGGCAACCAAAAGTCCAGCTAATGAATTTTCATTTTTAAAGCCATCAATGACCACGTGGTTAGAGGTAGTGAGAATGGACATGTGTGTGAGGGATCAAATAGATGACATGGCCCTTAATAGAGCTAAATAGCTAAGAAAAAGATCCATGTAGTCGATCCCATGTAGTTGGGATTAAGGCTTAGTTGAGGTGAGTCGAGGTATTTGAATCATTTTACATTGAGGAGCTCAATTATTGTTAAAATGGCTTGTAAGTGCTGTTGCTTCCAGCATGTAACTTGTACTTGTGTTGAAAGCAAAAGAGGAAGGATTTATGGTTGCACAAACTGATTTCTTTAATGGTTTTCATTCTAAAATTTTATTAGCGGAATGTTTTGTCTGATCTTCTTTTCATACTTGCTCACAGATACATTGAAGAAAATTACTCTAAAATTCGTGATGTCGAACGAGAGCTTGCAAATCTTTCATTGGAAATGAAACTCACAGCTGGACCAAAAAAAGCAGGTTGGTTCATGATGATGATCATTAGTTTTCAATTGCAATTTATGAAATACCTTTTCTTTATTGTATATAGTGAGTAACTATTGCTGTTGATCTCTTTCATGGCCTTTTCCTTAAGCACTTGAAATGTTGAGAAAGAAAATAGAAATGTCAACTGAGAGAGTTCGTGTTGCAAAACTGAAGGAAGAAGAAGCACGAAAGGTTTGTCCCTCTTAATTAATAGACTCAGGTTACATCATTGTCAAATATTGAACTCTTCTCTTTAATTATCATGTCACATTTTTCATGTTTCTTACATAGTTCTATTGGCATTTTTTTGCTGCTTCGTGAATGCCTATAGATTGCTTCTTTATGAAGTTTTGAATACCATCTTCGACTCTGTTGAGGCTTGAGAGCTCTGTTCCTGGAGCATTTTGAAAAATCTGTTGGACACACGTAGAATTATAGGTCGACACATCTATAAAACATCAAGAGCATCATTTATTTGTGGCCAAAACAGAGCAGCTTTTCACCATCCTCTGTTGTATTCTTATTTCAACCATTAACATAAGCAATTTCCTCATTTGAATGCTAGCAGAGGGAAGAAGTTTATTTGTAATTAAGCATCCAATTTACAACTTACTATATTGTCTCCAGAATTTTCAAACAGGTTGCCAAAATTAAATAAAGAATTTGATCATAATATTGTAAAAAAAAAAGTAATTTAATCAAACCGTCAATAAAGTTGAGTAGCTATTATATCACGATCAAATACAGATGCCAATTATGATCATTAGTTTGTTGTTTCCCTTTTCTATTAACAACTAACCACTAACCCTACTAATGTATATTGCTTGGCAAAGAAAAAAAAAAAAGAACACTCAGCTGTATTTAATTTTTTCTCAACTGATTGTGGCATAAAAAATGTTGGTTGGATGCAAGAAAACTAATTATCTGAAGCACAAGCTGCTTTGACTTTGATAAGAGGCTGTAAGCTTTCCAATCTAAATCTTCTTGCTTTTTCTACTTATTTATCATCAATTCTTAGAGTCATCATTTACTGGGTAAGTGGGGAGTTTGGAGAATATTTTTGGTGTTATCTTATTCATTTTGCTGGTTCATTAATTGTGTGTGTGTGTGTGTGTGTATTTTTCTGTCCATCTGATGGATATTGTTCTTGTGTAATGTACTTCAGGCATGGGAGGCAGCATCGAAGGTTGTAAAGGATGAAGAAGCAGCTAAGCTGAAGCTATGTGAAGACTTAAACAATCTGGTACATATCTTCATTTAATGTGATATGGAGTATCACTGTTTGTGAATAATTTTTGACACAATTATCTTTAATAGGTTCAAGAAAGCAGTAACTCTCAGTTTTCTAGACTAGAGGAATTAAAAAGACGACTAGAAGCAATGAACCCAAGCAGAGCGTCCATCTCTATTTCTCAGGTTAGCCTTCTTTTTGTTGTCATTCTTCATATTTATGTCTATATGTTGTTGATGGCTTGGACAGCACTCCCGTGAATAATGACCCCATGAATTTCCATGGTTTGAGGGTCTATATTAGGACATGCGAGCTAAAATGCTTAAGTTTAATATGGTTTTCTTTGGCTGGTTAAGAATATGATAATAAAACAGGCTTGACAATGATGTAGTAACTGAATTGCTAAAAGTACCCACAAGCAGTCATGCACACAAAAATTTTTGTTTTTGTTTTTTTGGCCAAATGATAGAAGCACCCTTTTCTCTAATATTAACAAATGGGTGTCGATGCATTTTTATATGCTTGAACTCGAAACCTCTCCTCTGAAAGTGGGACTACATGCCACTAGACCAACAGGTCATCGGCACCACTTACACAAGTTGAACACACATTCCCACATACCACAGAGGAGATATTAGAGTTGTCGATTTGGTGACATTTTTTCTCTACTTTTTTCTGATCACTCTTGCATTGCTGTAGTAAATTACTGAACCTATAATGATCTGGGCACAGTGGCCCTGATATGGTTTAGGGCCACATGCTCTTTTAGCTATTCATTTTTTTTTTTTTGGGGGGGGGGTGGTAATTGGGTGGTTGTTCATGTCCAAGCCAAAACACATTGTCATTAACTGTTGTACTAATACATCGCATGGTAGCAGAAAGATGCTAAACGATGAGACTTGGTGTCTGTTTAGGATGTGACATCTATTGGCACGACTCTAGATGCTTCATCAGTTCCTCGCACAACGGAGCCAGCTGGTGGAGTTTCTGAAAACGTATCCAATCAAGGAAATGGTGGAAATGTTCCAGTTGTGAATGGGCACAATCAACAGCAATTTGTTGAGGGAGAAGGTAGAGGAAAGAAGAAAAGTCTGATCCAAGGGAGAGGAAAGGGAATTGGGGCCGTGCCAAAGGGTAGAGGACCTCTAGCACCTGGCTGGACTGGGGCTGGATTTGATGTGGATGGTAGAACTTGACAGCACCATTTTGGATTTTTCTCTTGCCATGCTAAGCTACAGGTTGAGAAATTCCACTTCCTCTCTTTTATTAGGTATATTGCCCTGTCCACAATTGTTTCTTTGTTTCGATGTTAATGTTTTACCCTCCCCTGTATTCTTTTAATGGCCACCTTGTTGATATAAAGAAAATACAAGATCTTTCAGACTTATCATTGCCACTTTAGACTTGTGTATTTTAAGGTATTACTCTGTTGAGAGATGGTTTGAGAATTTTAATTCTTTCATCGTAATCAGCTTTTACATAGAATTCTGTAGTCTGAATTTCATTGACAAATAAGAACTATGTTCTTTTTAATTGAATATACGTACATGCACGATACAAATGCAGGGAGTGGGGGGCTTAGCTATCAAAGGAGTGTGCTTGCAACATCTTCCAGGTCAAGGTAAACCCCTTTTGGTGATTCTGAACTTTTCATCTATGGCATTTATTGAGGATGTGTTTTGCCATTTACTTTAAGGGAGAACAGCTCTACTGGGAACAAAGGAATAGCCCCTACTAAAACGTTAATGTTGAACTAGTATGCTAAAATTTTCTGTTTCAACTCTTTTGAGCAACATTGTTGCTGTGGTAAGTCCTAAAAGAAGCAGGCAAGAGGAATATTTAGCAGGACAACAGAGGTTGACGCGAAAAAACTTTAAAATGGTTTGAAAAAGGAATATGTTCGTAATCAATTTGTACCATTTTCCTTTCCTCCCTTGTTCGTTCAAAGATCAAAATAGAGCATTAGGGGTTAGAGTTGATTGTTCTTGGATTCTAAAATCGGTTCCTTCCCATGGTTTTTTGTGTCACAATGATATCAAACTGATTGGTTCGCTATATTGAAATTTACATGACCTGATGTTTCCTTTCCCTTGGTGGACCAAGTTCTTACCACAATCTGGATGTAATGAAACAAAGCATTACTGAACTCAACTGCTCAAACGTTTAAAAAAAAAAAGTGTAAAGTTGCTTCCAAAATCCAAAGAGACTTTTAAGACTCTTAGAGATTGTTAGACAGTTAAAACAGCTACCACCTCTGTACCGATGGGGTATTTTTATTGCACACCGTGTTTCAAATTTGAAATTTGAATGGTGCAAGTTCGTTCACTTCTGACTTCCCTGGATCCAATGATATCTCTCAGCATGCTGGACTGAATGAAATGATGATAGACTGGTTCTTGCCATCTTCTGCAGGAATAGGGAAACTCAACCTTTGGAAAAATTTCCATTTCTGAAATCTTATTTATATCTTGTAAGGCTTCTATTCAATCGATAAATTATTCCATGACATGGATATATATGCCTTCTTTCTAGATACGCAACATTCATCACGTGATTATGTGGCCACGAGAGCATTTCTATCCGACTCATGGAATAATTTTTCTACTCATTGGCACTTGTGACACAACAGACATTTAAACAACGATTTAAATATATGAACTATGCTAAGTATATCGACACAAGCTATTTAAAACATTATAGTCATGTAGCATGCTAGTAATTTTGATTCACAATTGAACCGAAACCCTTTCCGAACAATTAGGCTCCAGTGTTAGGCAAAAACTTTGTTAGTACTAGTGTGGTTTAGTTAGGTGATTGAATGAATCAATTCGCTTCATTCTGTAAAATAAATTTTGAAAAACTGATCATTGAATTAAAAAAAATTTTTATGTATGTCATATTTACAAAAAATTACAGAGATCTAATGATAAGATTCTGAAAAAATCGACTGTGAAAAAATGATAAACATTTAAAAAAATAATAATAATTTTGACTGTGACATGTTTCTTAGGTGTATGTATATACACATATGAATGGTAAAAAAGAGAGATTCACCCACGTGGTTTAACTGTCTCTCATATGATGTCAAAACTTAGGTTAATATGAAAAGAAGAGGGAAGACAATGCCGTCGTTGTCTTGCAATCAACTTATTTTGGCACCATTTTAGAATGAAGTTGGAAACAAACGTCTTGGAAAATCAGTCTCATAATTGCAAAGCCCTCAGTTTTGACTTTTGGGTACATTTTCTGGTGTACCCCGGCCCATCAATTATATTGCCGAATATTTGGTGCTGGCTCTAGAATACTGCCACCACATTTCTTCTCTGCATCATGCCATTTCTGATGTATCATCGCTCTTATCATCATGGTAAAATGGATTTTTCCTGATCCAAATTTGTGTTTCGCTCTGTGTATAAATATCTATACATATATAGATATACTGAGATTGCTGTTGGTCCATTTCAGTTTCTTCAAATTAATAATGCAGCTACTCTCCACTCTCCAAGTTTGGTCATGTAAACAAATGGAACCCACTGGTATCCAGGCTCTTGCTATTAAAACATAAATTTGGAACAAACAAATCTTCCTGCCATGGTAGCTATATTCATTGACATTTCACTGTCCATGATTTCATATTTCTGTTTCTTTATGGTTTTGAGGCAGTAGATTTAGTCAGTTTGCAATGAGGTGCCCTCATCCCTTTTGCCACTCTCTCTCTCTCTCTCTCTCTGAGTAATTAGAAGAACTTCATTAGGCTTCCTCTAGCTCCCTTACACCATATATATATATATATATATAAATAAAAGTTATGGTGATTGGTAATTTGTACGCTCACCTGCATGATGCAATTTATACTTGTACCATCACTCGATCTGCATGTAATCATGGAAAAATGGATTTTTCCTGTGCCAAATTTATGTTCCAAACTGTATATATGTAACCTGGGATTCTTGCTGGTCCATTTCAGTGTCTTAAGATCAATAATGCAATCCAAGCTTGCTCATGTAAATTGTAAACCCAATGATATCCACAGGGGCCTGCAAAATACAAATTTGGAACAACAGATCTACCTTACATATATTGTTGTTATTTTCATTCCCAATTTACTGTCCATGAGATCATTTCCTGTTCCCTTCCCGTATTTAGGGGCAGTTTAGATTATATAAGACATTCATATATGCAGTATTAGTATCTAATCAAAGTCAGTTTTTCAATATATTTATCCCATAATTATCTATTAGGTTCACTACAGTCAATACCTATTAGCTTTACTAAAGTTAGTATATGCTAATAGGATCATTTATATATATATATAAATGAAAATAACATATAGCAATGAAGATAAAATTGATAAAAAAATGGGCGAATCACTGCCATATCATGTTAACATCTCTTTTCTTACAAGAGGCATGCGGTTGTTAACATCTCTTTTCCTACAGGAGGCATGGTAGCTTACTAGCTATCTTAAACTCTAGAATAAGCCTTTGCCCCCATTAATCCCTAAACCCTGCTTAATTGTTCATCACTAGGCCAAACTCTAAGGCTTTGTTTGGGTCTTTAAAAGAGTAAAGGAAAGAAAACAAAATTGCTGAAAATTATATTGAGATGGATTCATAATTTTAAAATTTTTCCTTTTTCTTTTCCTTACTCTTTCTAGGTCCAAACAAAAGCTTAAAAAAAAAAAAAAACTCTGATAGTCAGTGGTATATAGGCAGTTATTAAATTTCATATTTATGTGACGGCCATATATCAGCTAATGGTCAAAATAGAAAAATGGGTGAGCAAATTGTACATTCTTCCCTAGCACAAGTTTTACCCCCAACCAACCCCAAGAATATTAAATATATGGAGCCGTGACCAGCCAATATATCCTTTAGATCTCCTTACCATTTTTCATCATTAGCAGGCATGATTAAACATTACCACCATGAGGCTAAATAGACTGCATTCATTTACATTCAGTGTCAGATGACCCTAAATATTGTGACCAAATCGTACACTTTTCATTTAAGTCTACAAACCCTAGAAGGAAATTTAAAAGCCATGTGAAAATATCATGTGTATTAATGAGCACAAGTTTTACCTCAAAAAGCTTCAACAACATTGAATACGTACACATATATATATATATATATAGAGAGAGAGAGAGAGAGAGTCTCTTTTCCCTTACATTTTATTTTGGCACCAATATTTACACCTCATTTTTAAAACACTAGCTTATGATGACGATCCGATTGTTGGATTCAATATCATTTTTATGCATGTCATATATGCCAAAAATCATAGCGACCCAATGGTTAGATTTTAAGAAATATCATTATAAAAAATTATAATTTTTTTATTAATAAAAAAATATAATAGTTCTTCATATTGATATCTTTCAATAACTAACCGTTGGATCATTCCGATTTTTTTCACAAACATAAGAAAAATATCTAACGGTTTATCAAAATATTCAACCTAAATCTCTCTCTCTCTCTCTCTCAAATATTCGATAATTAATACCTCCCCACTCTCTCTAAAACTCCCCAATTCAAGGTTGGACAATGAGAGATATTACTAAATTACAAGGGTTTAGAAGGGTTGAGAGCTGCGATAATTACTCCCATTTCTCATTACCATATAATTCCATTGCTTACATGGTAATTTTTTGTTTTCCTTGAAGAGAATTCGATTCCTAAATCTAACATAATCTTAATCCTTTTTACCTTATACCCTCGCAATTGGCTTATTTCCATTGACTCTACAATGAACTTCTAATCTCCCAAATTTGTTCTTGATGGAAAGAGTAGGATATACAATGCCACATAGCTTTAACTCCATTTTGGAGTAAGAGGAAGATGTGTAAGCCATGGGAGTAATTAATCGATCAGTTGAAATTAAAGCTATAATACGTACGTACGTATCAAATAACACACAAATGCACATACTTATTGGGAGACAGCTGGTTAATCAGCAAATTGAGAGCCAAGTCGTTCGAGCAACATAATTTCTAATCATGCCAACACAATCACAATCGCTCATTCATCCCAATGAAAAAAGCAGTGAAATAGAACAGTAAGGTTAATCATTCATTTCACCTGCACGACGCAATTTATGATGTACCATCACTCCACTCTATCATCATGGTGAAATGGATTTTTCCTGTCCCAAATTTGTATCTCTCTCTCTCTCTCTATATATATATATATATATATTCTTTCAGGGTTTTCACATCAATAATGCAGCCAAAGTTTTCTCATGTAAATCGTAAAGCAATGGTCAAATTTACAGGTACATGCAAAACAAGACAAATTTGGAACTATAGATTTACCTTTCATGGTATTTCTTTTCATTAGCAATTCACTGTCCAGGAGATCATTTCCTGTTTGACGTACCAGATGTTTCCTTCTGGTTCTCAGGTAATTTAAATTTAATGTATTATTTATCTGTTATTTTTATGTTCACATAGTAGGACTTTTGGTAAGTTTTTGGTGCAGCATCATACTGTCCTTGTGGTGAAATGGGTCTGCTGTTCCAATATACATGCATATGTTTATGATTAAGGTATACAAGTTTGAAGTTTATACATAACTTCTGACACAGGATTAATTCAATAATTTATAAAACTTACTATATATTGAATTAAATACTTTTTTCGGGTATGACATGTATGTCAAAATATCACACCAACTAGCTCATCGGATTAGATTTGATCCATAAATTCATATTTTTAATTAATTAACAAAAAATCGCATATTTACTGATGAAATGACTCATGACTCATAATCCTCGACCCTTTGATCAACTTAATTGATATTGGACCACATGTTATGTATGGAAAAGACATGTCATGTGGCAAAAATTGTGTCTCCCGGCCAATATTTGAAAATAACTACATTTTCATTGACAATTCACAGTTCATGTGAACAGCTTCAATTTCTTTTCATATCATTAATTTAAGATAAGCATAGGAAGAAACCCTAATTTATCTCCCATCAATCCCTAGACCCTCATTAATTAATGAACATAAATATTACTAAACTCCAAAGAAATTGACCAAATTAAATTGTACAATCTTCATTAGCACTAGTTTTACCCCAAACTGGTCCAACAACATTAAATTTAAAAAGTCAACCAATTGCAATATATCCAACAGATAGATATATCTCTCTCCTGACCACTCTTCAATATCATTAACAAATATAGTTAAACATTAATTACCACCTTGTGGCTGAATTGACTGCATTCATTTACATTTACATTTACATTCAGTGCTAGGACCTAGCTAATTAAGGCATGAGATATTTGGAATTTTCTAATTAATTAGAAAATTCAAAATTAAGGAACTTGATGAGATGAAAAAAAATTAAAACTCCTCCTTTTGCATATTTTTATTTTTGGTCAAACTGTACTTGTGAATTTAACTGTTGAAACAGTGATGGAAGTAGGTGCATTAATTTCATTTGAAAAAAATTATAATTTAATTATATTTACAATATTCATTGTCAAACCCTAAATAGCAACCAAATGGTACAGTTTTCACATGGTCTAAGAATCCTAGAACCTAGCTAGGCATTTCTTGTAATGGGAACTCCTTAGACTAAGTGAAATATGTACAATTTACTATTAATTACAAGGCAAATTAAGTTTTTTGTTTTATTTTATTTATTCAAACCATAGAAATAACCTTCCGCTATCCCAAATGTCCTTTAAAATTAATAAATCGGTATTTATGCATTCTCAAGCACTCGAACCCAAAATCTCCCCCTTAAATATAATGATACGTATTATTAGATTAATAAGCATCAGGCTGGCCTGACTGTGTCTGCATCCGGTCACCCCCATTTATGGGGTGATACAGGTCACGGTTTCACATTTTGACCGTTGGATTTCCTATTCATGCAGTGCTTTTCATGCCTGCAAAAAATCACAGTGATCTGACGGTTGGTTTCTGAGAAAATTGACTTTGAAAAAAACTGGAATTCAAATAATTAAAAATGACAGTTTTTTTCAAAGTCAGCTTTCTCATAAACCAACCGTCGGATCGCTGTTATTTTTTTGCAGGCATGACAAGCACTGCATGAATAGGAAATCCAATAGTCAAAATGTGAAACCGTGACCTGCATCACCCCATAAATGGGATGACCGGATGCTACCACAGTCAGGCCGACCTGACTGTAGCATTTCTATATATATGTATATGCCACAAATTTTACTCCCAAACACCACCAACAACATTAAATACGAACAGTCAACAATAAAGCCGGCAGGGTTCCTTACCATTCTTCACCATTAAATGTGTACATCACTACCATCACCATGTGACCAAACAGAAATGAGTTTAATTACATTTGTCTTAATTTGCATTTGCATGTGCATGCATTTATCTTTGGCTCTTTGCATGCATTTGAATCTCCCGCTCAATTTCTCTCTCTATGTAGATTGATCAACAATCATCAATTAATCATATCCGTTTGATAGGAAAGAAAGAAAATTGGAAATAAGAAATGTAGGAAGAATGTACTTTTCTCGATCCGTCAAAGAAAGATGATTCTTTTTCAATTTTATGTGTTTGGTAAGATGAATAGAAGAATATATTCCTTCGTTTTTTGTTTGGTATGAATAATTTACTGTTCTAACCTTACACTCATAACATAAAATCATAAATGTTATCTTAATAATAAGAGGTAATTTGGTCTTTTTCATCTCAAAATACTCTCTTCCCTCCACTTATTTGCCTAATTTTGGCCAGATTGATTTTGGCAACTAGACGCCCCTCTTTTTCCCCATTCTTCCTTCCTTTCTCCCTTCTCCTCCGTACCAAACACACACTTCCTCATTCCTTCAGCTTTTCTCTCCTCCAACACCATGGCAACAACACATACTCAATTTGTACAAGTACGTAACAATTAATTAAGCCCAATTGTACATGTATGTATGTGATCAATTTGTTCATGTATAACCATGGAGAAATTAATATAAATATCTTATGTTTTTTTTCAGAAGTGCCCACCATCATTAAGATCGATCATATAATAGTCTTTGGACATGTATGGAACAAATAATTAAGCGCAACTGTACAAGGTGGTACGTGACATAAAGAAGCATCAATTACGTAAAAGTTATAGTTGAAAACATTAAATCAAAATCATAACGCCCAGTCAGTGCGTTCAGTAACGATCTTTCTCTGTCTCTCTCTTCGTAAGTGAGGCTGACAAGTGTCAGATTACCATGCCAACACATGACACGTAATCCCCGGCCTAATCAACATGATCTTGACCGGTTCTTCTCTCTCTCTCTCTCTCTCTCTCTGCATTCAATATATTCTCTTCCCTTCTCCTTCTACACTGACACCTGTATATATATGAGTCTGAGATATTATAATTCAATACGTTTCGAAAATATAGGAATCTTTGCAGTCATGTCCTTACAGGTTTATGGATTTTCACTTTTGACATCTATACATATTAACGTACTAATAAAGTAATAATGGTAATTGCCCTATTTTACCTTGCTTTACTCAATGCCATAACTTAGGAGCAATAAAAGCTTTTAAAATTGTCATCTATCACAAATTAGATGGTCCTGCAGTCACATCTCTTTCCCTTTCATAAGGTAGAAGAATTAAATTCGAGTTCGAGTACATTGTAACACAGAGTGAGAGGACAACATTTTATTGTATGTGTACGTACCCAAAGGATCGACTTGTTTATACTCACCTTTAGTGAGGTTCAGAGAGAAAATAAAATAAAATTTATCATTGATTTAAAATTAAACAAATTTCACTAATTAATATGAGGTGTTGGTATGGGAAAAAAAATTGATTGCTTCCTTCCTTACTCATCCAAATTAAAGTTGTGGACTAGACTATTTCCTCCCTTTACGACCATGGGAGCAATCAAGACATGTACATCTTTTTATATATCCCGGCCTAATACTTTCTTACCAAAATATCTTTCTCAATAGTCCATGGCAATCCATATCAAAACAACTATTTAGTTTTCAATGACATAGTTTTGCCCTAGTTCTTGTATAGGATTTTGAAAACTGCTCAATTTTAGGGCGAGTTTGGATATGTCATTTGAATTAAACAGCCAATTCATTGTAATTTTTATTGTACTCCGTATATAAATCTTTTTAAATTTTCTTTATGAGGATGGAGTCATTACTGCTAATGCAACCCTTTGCAAAATATATCAAAAATTTTAAAATTAAAAAGTCACTTCATTAAATTCTAAATTAATGCACATATATTTAAAAAGCCTTGAAAATACATAATAAATTAACCAAATGAAATGTTATTGCAGAATCTCATGTGATCAAGAAGCATGCTTCATGAAACGAAGATCATGAAATTAGTTTTAAGTCTAAATTTTGGTAGGAGTACGTAGGCCCAAGATACTATATGTTAACAAAATTGAAAAAATAACCCACAATGGAATAATTTAATTTCCATGCACTTCATAATGCTCCATTAAAATTTTGAATACAAATAGGAGCGTACCAAAAAGTATATAATAGATAAAAACAGAAATTAAGTCACAGCACTAATTACACCAAAATACAGAACCACTGTTAATCTATTATAATTAAAAGAAAAATAGTAATTAGTTATTAAAATTATAATTAAAAAAAAGTTAATTTTACAAAAGGGAGAGAGAGAAAAAAGAGGAACTGGATTGATTCCTCTGTCAATGTTGTCTTTTAAGAACCAATGAGAAAGCGAGTGTTGTCGGCAACAGTCATTATCTCTCTACATCCCACGTGTAACCCATCAGGCCTTCTTTACAAGTCCCAATCCAGTGTGGACCAAACCTATAGCATCTCATCACGTGAATGACCCATGTGACCTCGATCAGACCTACACCGGCCTACACTGTGTGTCACGTTAGCAACATTTCTGTAAGGACATTCCACACCACCTCAACTGTTTCCTGCACCAGTGAGTCCATAATCTCTCTCTCTATCTCCATAACAATGCCTTCACCTTCTTCTTCAAATGCTGTTGATGATGGTTTCTGCTTCTGCTGCTGCAAATCTTTATCAATTAGTGCATCAATGTCTGGAAGGACTTGACAGTTTGCTAGAGGAAAGCTTCTGATTTTTGTACACAAATTTTTAATTAATTGAGACCCTTTCATGTGATGGTCATGGTGCAGGAATATTGAATCTGTGCTACACGCCACCCATGGCTTCATGTTGATGTATGGTTTCAAGATTTCTACGAGAATTTCGTCGGCGAGATTAAAGATTAGCTTTCGGTTGCACCGGTGACTTAACTGGCCGGAAAACGTCTCGTTGGTGGTTGAGAAGGAGTGTTCAAGGTGGTGATAGATTAATGGGTCAAGTGGGTGAGATGGAGAGAACCACCTAGAGAAGGACACTAGTGTGTCCTTCTCAATTCCCGTACGTTTTAGTATTCTAGTAACGTACTGGAATTCAGCAGCTCCACCACTTCCGTTGGTGGAGCTTGAGCTACTTTTGTTTGATATGCTGCTCCTGTCGTTGTTGTTGTTGTCGTCTCGGGCTGTGAGCATATGCGTCGCTTTTTGCTTGTACTTCTCACTCTCACAATTAGATAACTGAGAGTTGCTAATCGAGACTTGAGCATAAGGTGCTTGTGACTATTTGTTTTTTACACATGCATCAGATAATATAAAAAATATACGTTAACTAATTCACCTCAAAAACTTGAAAAGAAATAATATGTGAGTTAAATTACATTTACATACCTGTTTTTGAGGTAATTTTGTTGCTGGAGGTGAAGGATCTTTCTTGACAGGAAGAAGAGTACGTGTTGGGACAGTGGTGATGTTGAGAAGACCATTTGATAATGGGGTACTTTTCTTGCATTTCTTGTCTGAAACATTAGCTCTTGTAGCTGTTGATGGACGAACAAATGGCTCTTCTTGCTTGTTCTGAATTGTCTTTTTGAAATTTTTGCACTTCTGAATTGGTTTCTGCTTCGGCTCTTGCTTTGGCTTCGACGAAACTTTAACCAACTGTGACTGATTAGTATCAGTCGATGACAATGGTGATAAAATTGGCTTTGGAGACTGAGAAGAAATTTGATCTTTGGTTGATGATGATTTGTTCTTGAGTTCCAAAAACCTGACCCTTGGTGAGCAAGAAGGTAATTCTTCACCAACTTTAGAAGATTTCTTCAATTTGATTGCCATGATTTGTCCATCTCTTCTTTGCTCTTTGTTTCTCATAGTATTGGTAATATCCAAGCCAGCTTTTCTGCTAACACTCTCTTTAACTTGCTTCACAATTTGCCTAGCATAATGGCTTGGACATTTATTCTCATCATTATTGCTTCCTTTGTTCACTTCTTTCCTCTTACCCATCATGGAAGAAGAATTTGAATAGCGAGAGAAACACTCCAATTGATCTTCACTGCTAACACTAACATTCTCTTTGTTGATTTGAAGCGAAAGCCTATGGTGATCCACGTCGGACCTTCTCGCCGAGGATATCCTCGGCGTCTCCGGCATCGACCGGGTACCGACGGTGGCCGTTATATGATTGTCCAATAAGCAATTATGATGGGTAGTGGATGGAAAATATTGTGAAGGTGATTTTCTGAGAGGATGATGTGGTGGTGTGTAGTTTAATGAAGAGGAGAGAGAGGGTGAGTAGTTATCAGGAAGAAGATCAAGACCCATGAGTCTAGCTACCAAATTTGGGGTCTTAGTCCCTGGAGAGTAGGTGCTTTCAGAAGATAAATCATGTGAGCCTACCACTTTTGGTCTTGTGGCTCCATTACTTGTTTTAATTTGAATACCCCTCTGCATTTTTCAAAATTACAACAAGATTAAGATCCAACACCATCATCATATATAATATCATCATCATTACTTGCTTTACAAAACAAGAATCTTTTGAAAAACGCGGAAAACAAAAACAAAAATTAAACACTTATATATATTATCAATTAATTATCATAGTGACTTACTGGGATATTTAGATTTTCTTCTTCATTCATGAGTGTTGGTGACAATAATGAAGCAGCTCCCATGGAAGCATCCTCTAATTCCAAGCTATTCCTTGGTGCTTCTACACCTGAATTTCACAAAACCCATCATTCAAAACTTGATAAATGAGAGAGAGAGAGAGAGAGAGAGAGAGAGAGAGGAACCTTTGAGTATAGTGGGGTCTTCTGGAATGAAAGAATGGGGCTGGAAGGAGGGCTGTTGGTGGTGTATGCAAAGCTGAAAGTGATGAAAATCAAAGAATTGGAAAACAGCACTCATGCAGCCAGAAGAAGGGGTACTGTCTCTCTCTCCTCCTTCTCTTGCTCTCTTTGTGGATCTACCACCCCAATACCTCTCTCTGCCCATATCGAGAGCAACACTTGCGCTCTGCTTTTCTACGGAGACAAGAAAGATAGAAGAAAGGGAAAAAGGTTTGTTGTGAAGGAAAAATCAGAATGAAAATGACAGAAGTAGTAGTCTAATAGTCTTAGCTCAGAGAGAGAGGGGTATGGTAGAAAATCTAAAAAAGATTAGCATATGCTGCAGAGATGAAGCGAAAAAAGCGGATCCATGAAGCATAGATCAGAAAGATGTGATATGAGGAATTAAGTAACACAAAAGGGTGGGTGGGTGTGTGGTATATTTCCTCTCTCTCTATATCTATCTAATGAATATGAATGTGTGCATGTAAATGTATTTGTATATATTATCTCTCTATATCAGTCTCTCACTCACTCCCAAGTCCCAGCAGATCATGGCCAGAGAACCAACCCTTCTCTCTCTCCTTGGGAATTGAAATGCACAAAGATGACGATATGACCACGCCCTCTCTCTCTCTCTCTCTCTCTCTCTCTCTTAAGATTTTCTCTCTCTCTGTAAGAGCTCGCCACACGAAGTGATTCCCACCTCCCCTGGGTTTTAAATACGAGGAGGTTTATTGGGGATCTGCACTGTGCTTCAGTTTTAATTTTATGACTTATTTATCCTTTAATCTTTACCCACGTACTAACTACGGTTAAATTTATTTTCCAAATCCGCAACGTAGGTTGGTTGTACCCGACCCAACAAACCAATGGATGATATTAAGCCTTTTTAACCCACGAGACCAGTAGAGATGGCCAAAGTATTGGTATTCCTACATGAAGGTCCTGTGTTCGAGTCTTGGGATCAGCCTTTCAGGTACTTAGCACTTTAAGATTGGTATGACATACATCCAATAACGGGTAATCAATTTCTGGATCAGTGTGTGGGTATGAATTTTCACCACTGTACAAGTCTGTGACTTACTGATATGTGTGTTGAAAGGCCAGTATACACATCCGGGATTTATCCCTGATTCTACTCTGACTAATCCTCGAGCTGACTGTAACGGTCTCGATAGACAAAGGACAGACTAGGGTACTCATCCTCATAACGACAAAAAAAAAAAAAAAAAAAAAAAATATGCTCCTTTTTTTTTTTTTTACTCTGTAATTAATAAAAATTAAACATATCACCCTAGCTCGATCATACGGTATTTAGGATGTCACTAAGAGGTTTGTAGTACAATGGCAGCTCTCTAGCACCATTTTACAGAGGAGAGTCCCAATTTCAAGTCATGATAGGTGCGTTTGAGTTTATATAAAAAAAAGATAAATTGGAAATAAAGTATAAAAGAAGATGTTTGTACGTGATTTTGATAAATCTTGACAGATGGAGACTTGTGTAATGTACAATTTAATCATGTCTAAGATATGTAAAACCATAAGTAATGGTAAAAGCCTATTTTGGTAAGTTAAAGCTAGTTTTTGGTTTCTATATTACTGTGAAAATGACTTGGAAGGCTCTTGTATTACTTATAAAAATTGATTATGATAACTAGTGTAATTTACCCTAAAACTCCTGACATCAATCTGTATATGTATATGTACGTTTTTGGCATAATATGCTGCATCTTAATTGTATTTTTAAACTAGCTAGCTAGATCTCGATCTTAATTGTTATTTTGTCTGCATCTGATTAAATGGTATTAGGTACCGATTCCGAAATTGTAACAGGACATACCGAGAGAATTTATCCTTATTTATATATATATATGTGTGTGTACGTTTTTGGCATAATATGCTGCATCTTAATTGTATTTTTAAACTAGCTAGCTTACACACACATACACAAATATATATATATATATATTGTGTGTGTGTACGTTTTTGGCAAAATATGGTGCATCTTAATTGTATTTTTAAACTAGCTAGCTAAATCTCGATTTTAGTCTGCGTAAGGGAAGTGACGAAGGAATCTTTTATATATATATATATATATATATATATATTGAAAGCATGTTTTGAATTTTGAAACATGGACATTACAAAATACAAGAGAGGCAGTCTCGCTTCTTGTGTTTCAGGGCAATGAAAGGGAGAAAGAATAAAAATAAAAAATGCGGTCCAAATCAAAGCTTCAAATAATAAGAATTAAGCACATCATGCCTGATCTGTAGCTGCAGTGTTTGCAGGCTTCCCGACAGGGGAAGCAGCTTAAACCGTTGGGCCCCAAGAAAGCCTGTAATAAAATCCCACTTGACTTGGCTCCTCCTCTCTTTCTCTCTCCTCCTTAATTTCTCTCTCTCTCTTAATTTCCTGTGACTGAGCCATGTTCCCTGGCCATGGACTTAAGCTATCTAGCCCTCGATCAGTTCATAAGCCTAAAATGTTTCTATTCTTTTATGTCACATGACACAGGTTTCAAATCATGTACTAGGCAGAGGTATTGATGGAGTACCGTCAAGTGTACGTGGTAGGTTGTGTTTGGTCTTTTCGATTTGAATATGGGGTTTATTTAAAGGAAAATTAAGAGATAATGTTCTCTTCCTTTTCTGCACGGCCCTCACCATGCCATGTCATCACCAATGTTGACTATGTGTACAGAGAAAATTTGCGATGATCACTTCTATGCATAGTTTAATTTCCTAGGAATTTTAAGGCTTGCGTCTTACGTTTGATTAGAGTGATTATAGAGTAGTATCCTACGCAAAGTTTGATTTTTTTTTTAATATTTATTTAGGTTTTATTTGAGTTAATTTTGTATTAAAATATTTCAAACCTGAGAGGAACAAGTCTTGAAACCGAAAGTTAACGCCTCAAATGCCAACCCTCCTGACATCTGAACCCACGTATGGTTAAGAGATGGGATCATAATTTCTTCTAAATGACTCAATGAATAATAGGATAATTGCATTGTTTTAAAATTCGGATCGTTCATCGAATCGGAAAAATTACCAGATTAAGGGTCAATCGGGTTGAACCGTCATAAATATATTATTTATTTATTAGAATAAAAACTGTAAATGATTAAAAATATAATTTTTTTAAAATGTCATATATTTGAATTTATGTACAGTCATCAAAATTGAAAATTGATAATTACTATTGATCAATCTTTATTATATATAATTTTTAAAATGCAAGATAAGAATATTGTATTATTAAATTAGGTGCTTGGATTTCTTTTTGTTATTTGAGATTTTTTTAGATTAATTTGTCTTTTTAGTCTTCTTGGATTTAAAAGATTTTAAAAAAATTTAGACTATTTTAGTCATTTAAGGACCTTAACATTGGATAATTGACTAAAGTTGAGCCTTCCAACTTCTCTCTTCTACCATAATCACTTTTAGTATGAAAGCAAGAAATAAAATAGTATAAAAATAATATAAGACTTTCCCATTAAAGCACAATAATATCAAATACTAAAAAAGCCGATTTTAGCATTTTAATATTTTTAAGTATAAAAATAATCACATAAAAGCTTTCCATTGAAGATGTTCTTAAATCGAGCTCAAACGGAGTGAGACAAGCTCTCGTTTTTTTTTTTTTGTTTTTGGACTCGGGTCATCTCAAATTGCAAAAAATTCAAGCAAAATTTAATCATTAATTGGTATCTCTCGAGCTTTCAGCTGGCCGATTGTGGGCCATACGTATGAATAAAAAGAAAGTTCAACTATATATATATATATATATATATATATATATATAAAAATAATAAAGCCAGGCGAGGATTCAAATTAAGTACAAGCTAGCCTAGATCACGCCGTAAAGGATATTCTAGCCGGATTGACTCAAATGACATTAATATTGTGAGATTATATGCAGTTGATTTGATGCACACTTGAATATTTATCACATACAGAGTATTAAATTGTGTTCCGTTAAAATAAAAAAGATTTATCGGCGTCTTTAGGATTAGGGCTGGGATTAAAAATAAAATTTTCATAACCAACATAAATGGAAACAATGGATCTCATGAAGTTTAGTTCTGGGAGGAGGGGCCTCTCAAATAATTAAAATGGCAACAAAAACAAAATTGGAGAGGTTTTAGAGCATAATATGTCAGTCCATTATGCAGTAAAATTAGAAGACAGAATAACATTGGAGTCAGTACTTGTATAACTTTACCATAAAAAAAGGTAAGTACTCTCCTTAAGGGCTTGCTTGGATCCACACCCAGATTCAATTTTGCGTTTAACGTGGTAGATTCCTCCTGCCTACACATATTCCTGACCACTACACTCACCCCAAAATATGAGAGAGAGAGAGAGAGAGAGAGATTTGAAATTCAAAGGAGTCCTGTTAGCGGGGAAGGCAAAATGATAATTAAATGATACCTGTATCGAGTGGGTAGCATATGACTGAGTTCAGCAAGTATGTACATTCAGTACGTCTCTCTGCTGCTCTAATATATACATATACCGTACTAATATACAATAACTAAATTGCAGGCCATGCTGTCTCTCTTTATCTATGTATACATAACTTAATGTAAGCTTATGTTGATAGGATTTTCTTTTCTTTTAATTAATTTATTTATTTTGTGTAATTAATATATATAGAGTAGGGAATAGGGATCGAGGAGAGCGTCTGGTAGAGTTGAGCAGCAGGGTGGGGGCAGAGTGGGTTTGTCTTGACATACATTTTATAGGTATCTTTAGGCAGCATCATAAAACTAAAGCTATTATTGAACTTCCGAAGAAAGGGAATAGGATAGGGAGGTCCCATACCTCTATCCCCTCCTCCTACATGCTTAAATCATGCTAACACCCATTATTTTAGAGAGAGAGAGAGCGTTTGTGGGCCAATTGTCTGCGTCTTGGTCGCCTAAATCCGCTTTTCTATTTCAGAGCAGAACAAACAAAAGCCTAGCGTCATTTTTTTAACTGCAATTGCTCACCGTCCATTTCAGGTAAGACGCAGTCTGTAAACTTGATTTCACCATTAAACCTGCGCATTCCAACTTGGCAAATGGTAACTCAAGAATTTTACCCAAGGTATTGTATTAGACTCAGGTTGGGGAGGGTTTAATGAAAAGGTGAGAGTCAACTCTTTGTATGTAGGTCATAAACTCAATTGGCTTCTTAATAAAAAAAAATAAAAAAAAAATAAAAAATCCCATTTATCAGATTTAAAAAAATCTCCTTGCAATTTCTAATTATAATAGTTTTTATAGTGACATTTTTCAGAAACTAGTTATCGGTTAACTGTGATTTTTGACATACATAACATAAATAAGAAACTTATATAATCCGACGACTAGCTTATTCAAAATATTCAACCCACGTTATTGTTTTGAAAACAAATAGTAGAAATAATAGTAAAATAAGCAATAAGGTTTACATGACCTTATATATATATATATATATATATATATATATAGATTAAGGTGCAGCTAAGAGCATCTCCAACCGTAGGAGGCAAAACTCTATTTTAGACATTTTGTCTATTCAAATTCAAAAACTTGCACTCTAATGAATGAAGCAAATGATTAGTCATTTTGCCTATCCTCCATTTAGAGAGCCAAATTTAGTAACACAAGAAGCTATAAGCAAAATGGCTACATCATCTTTAAATAGTATTTTTTGTTCAAATTGACTTAAAAAAATAATTAAGATATTGGACAAAAAGTTAAATAATATTAAAATATTAATTGTTAGACATTTTGCATAGATATGGTTGGAGTGCATTTTCATTTGGATAGGCAAAGTAAGAAGGCAAAACACTATTTGAGTATTTTGTAGAGGCATTTTGTCTTTCCATGATTGGAGTTGCACTGACACAGCATAGAGCCAATTCCATAACAAATTTTGAAAACCAATCGTTGGATTAAATGCACTTCTCATGAATTTCATGCTTATCAAAAATCATAATGATTCAATAGTCGATTTTTAAAAAAGTTAACAAAAAAAAAATAAAAATTTATGGCCCTTTTTTTTTTTCTTTAAAAAATTGGACCCTATGCACACAGCCATGTAGTACCTTCTTTTTAATATATGAATATATTAATTATAATACCCCAAAATAGTTGGAGAATATAGTAGCTAAACTATCTAGTGAAATGGACACATCCTTTGAAAGGATGTCATAAAATACAAACATTTAATCCAACATGCTTGAAAAATGTGGATGATTTTATAGTTCGGATAGAAGATCCTCCAAATTAAATTGTGCATCATCTTGTAAACGAGACATCCTGTCCTTTACACCAAGCTAAAGAAAACTCTATCTATGGCTCACAGTGCAACATTAATTATATGATGAAGTGCGATTAGAACATGGTGGTTACAATATTACATTCTTAAAAATATTTTTATACACTTGAATGCATTGTTACAACCATCTAAAAAACAACAAAAACAATTCCAAAATGTCGAAACTAATAATAATACACTTTCACTGCATTATTACCTCGTTTTCACAGCATGCCCGCATGAATTAATTTTGAAGTGTGCTTATTTGATGCATTGGTTGATAGCAAACCGCTAAAAATCACACCACATTTCAATAAGCATGGGCCAATTTTCATCAACAGCCAACTCTTCTATGAGCAGCACTTTCAGGCAGTCCAATGGCCAATTCTGTCTCCACCTCTGAAATCTGACTACTTTGGCTGTAGGTTGCAATTTCTTTCTCTATAGTTGTTGGCTGCGTCGACCGATTCATTCCACACTAATGTCATAGGTGTAACAATTATAATATCAATTATTATTATTAAGGAAAATCCTGAATAATAACAGCAACATTGCTAATTAGTTAAACAAGGCATTCGCCATTAGCAAAGCTAATGGGTACAGAAGAACAAACCTTCAGAACAAATGCTTATAGATCAACTACTTTCCAAACAATTTGAAAAAATTTAATCAACATATGGCTTTTAATGCATCTAGGTGTGCTAACTTAGGTTTGGACAGGTACCCAATGTTGAATTTGGGGAAAAATTTAGAAATTTTGGACAAAGTTGTTGACAAGTCTGATTATATAGGTTAAATTTGGTTCAATAATAAAACCACCCAAGATTTTGGGTTGTCTAAAGTCAGCCCAAATTTGCATAACATTAAATTTGTGTATGGGAAAAAGAAAAATTGCCCATCCTAATCCACTGTGTCAACAGTTTGTGAAAGTACAAAATTATGTGGTCCTTGTGGATTTGGTCTTTAGCCACAATAACTCAACTTCAAGAACACCTCAAGGTTACAGCAATTGATTAACGAAAAACAAAAAAAAAAAAAAAAACCAAACAAACTCTGTTTGGATCTTGGAAAGAAAGAAGAAAAGAAATTAAAGAGAAAAGTTTAAAAATGTTAAAGGTAAATCTATTTATAAGCAACCAAGATCCAAACAAAGCATATGAGAGTGAAAAGAACAAAAAAATGGTTCACCTTTTCACATAACCTTGCTCTCTCTTCCAACAGGAGTCTCTCCTGATTTGAGGAAAAAATGAATAAATATAAAAACTTTGAGAAACTGTTTAAGCTACAAAAGTAACATTATTTCTAATGTATCAAAGCCTCCAAAAAACACAATATACCTTTTCTTTTAGTTGCTCCATCTGCTCCAGGAATACTTGAGCCTGGGGATTAGGCAATTTCAAGTTTATTCACTAGTGTCAGTCGAACGATTCTTTACCAATTGGTTGCTTAGAAGTGACAGGAAAATGAAAAAAATTGTAAAAGTTTAAAACATTCCAAGCACATGCAAGTAGTTGTTAAATTTAATGTATTTCTTTTCTTTTCCATACCAACTCCTTAGCAACCATTTGCCAAAAAAATCAAGCTGGGATATGTTTAAGTCATATACCTTTCTCGCCCTGATGTTGCTTAAGCTTTTCTCCAGCCGGCCTTCGGTCTCTTGTAGTTCTTCAACAGAGCATGACCCTAAATCTTGTCCCATAAGCCTCCTAAGAAAACCCAAATTTTCAGTTCAGAAAAAAATACTAGTACCCAGATGGAGATGTAATTACAAATTTAACATTGTAAGAAGTATCAAACGAGGCCATGAACCGTTGAGAAACTTCAAGGAGCTCCATCATCTTTGCCATGTTAGCTGTCTCGTGCTTCAATTGCTGCACGCGAGATTAATTTTGTGAGCAAATTCAGAAAAGAAGAAATGCTAGTAATGGCGAAAACTGATGCAGTCAATCAACATGGATTTCCTCTGAGATAAGCTATTTAATTAAACAAACCATAATGTCAAGCGATCATAGTGAAGCAAAAATAATTCAACAAATTATTTTATCATTTTTTGTTTCCAAGTCCAGGAGCCACACTGAAAATTTTAAGGGCTTTCTGGAGAGTGAAGTCTAGAAAATGATAAGAATAGGCATATGAAAAAATTTTCTAGTTTATTGCATCACTAGGAACTTGTTTCATTTAGGTAGAAGCAGCTCTCAAAAGTCCTATGAAACAGTCTGTACACGATGTTGTAAACATGTAAGTTGTAAGAATGCAAAATTTATTTGAAAAGTTAATCAGGGAGGTTCATAATTTAAGCCCAATATGTGCTTTTACTTTGAGTCTCTTTTATGTTATTTGGAGGAGCTATATAGAGGACTAAGTTATATGTCAGACCAAAACTTACATTATTCCTAGATCCTACCTTCCACATAACAGCACATAGTGACAATTACGTTAAACTCCCATTGATAATAGATCCAATCAGGTAACAATAGAATTCTGACCCTAGATTTTCATATTTTTGGATTATCTCATGTACTAGAACAACTTTGCAATTACAAATAAATTGCAGGTTACCTACCTGACTTTCAGGTAAGATTGCCTAAAATGGTTTGTGATTTCATTCAACAGACAGGAACTTGAATTTCCCAGATGCAGTAGATAAACTCCTAATCCTGGAATAGTGGAGCCATGTGTTTGGCTACACTGGCAGGAATTCAAATTCGGGTAGGGTTTGCAACAATTTCAGTTCTATAGACAGCTGTGAGAGAGTGCTCCAACACAATTGAGTGAACTAACAGTTTTTCGCAACATCAAGAAAACTCACATGAACGAGGACATGATCACTAAAAGTAAGGCACAGTTATGTGCAAGTCATGTGACTTAATTCATATGTTGGTGACACTTGTTGGCTTACTCAGTGTGGAGGTGCGGTAACTCCGCACGGACATTGTGATGAGTGCCCAGATCAAAGAAGGAAAAACCAAGGTGGGACTTGGAAAAAGATGTGTACGGCATGAGGATTTTGCTTTCTGTTTGCACATACCATGGTGACCAGACAAGAACAAATTTCCAGTATTTGTTTTTATAATTCTGGTGTGGGATAGTGTTACTCTATAGACTGTAGAAAAATATAACCTACTCTATCCCACATCACCTAAATAAAAGGCTTGCTATAGCTTCATATACCTGTATTGGGCCCTCCACTTACAAGTTTAGGCTTTTAGGTTTGAAACTTAACTTAGACAATCACTAAATATGAGAAGCTTTGTCTCTAGTATTTTTTCAGCAAACTGTGATTATTAAATAATATTGCCTTCCTCATCATATTGGCTAATCATTGGTTCCAAAAATCCAATGCACTAAATTAAGATTGGTACACTTTTCCATCACCATTTTCTTAACGAAAACAAAGTGAAGACTTATAAAACCAAACATTGAGGTCTGACCTGCATATATTCTTCTGATTCTATGTTGTTGTTGGTTCGCAGTTCTTTTGCACTCTTCTGGTATCGTTCTATAGTCTTTTGTATGCTGAAGCATCCAAAATAGAAGATTTCATCAACACATATTAACTATTTCAAAGAAAGAAATCAACACCATAAAATAATGCAAGGTTTTAACCATACTTACATATAATTAATTGAAATATAATTTATGGGACTCCATTGATTAATATAATGAGGCTAATAAGACTTGATTGTACTGTATCATAATGAAAATGGACTCTCCAATTGGTTCACTGATCAGTATAATCTGATAATTATTGGCGACATTCGGACATTTTGGAAATGAAATTCTTCCATTACCCATTGCATCAAATTTGAACCGAGTATATTACATACTGTACCTTTTATGGGATTTCAAGAAATGATGGTTTTAACATTTTTATTCTAAATTTTTTCCATGACACCAATGCTCTGCTAAGACTTTTTTTTTTTTCCTTTTTAATTTGTTTGAATTTACTTTTTGTAATCATTCCATTCTAGGGCATACATTTATACTCTCAAATGCTATTAGAAACAAATGGAACTGACGAACAGTATTGTTTTTATAGAACAGCCAATGACACCTATTTCAATTTTTTAAGGAAAAAAAAAATTTATGTATACAAGGATGAAACTACCTAATGGTGGGGAGGGTAGCCGCCTCCCCAGGTTTTTTTATTTTATTTTATGCCTTGTAACTCTTTGAAATTTTGAATGGCGATCTTAAAAAAAAATTTACCCCTTTATTTTACTTTCCTTCCCCTTTATTTTCCCCCTCCCTATAAAAGCCCTAACCCAATCTCGAATATCTCATTTCCCTTATTTCGGTTTACACCTCTCAAGTTCTCTCTCTTTTTGCCTCCCCTGAAATTCCTGACTTTGTCCTTGTATGTATATACATGTATCTATAGGCACGGGAAGTAAAAGAATTGGGGAAAAACAATGATGCTTTCAGTTTTTTCAGGATGATATAGCAACACATTTCAACATTTTCTGCACATGTAAATCCAACTTTTCTGTCAACTATACAACTTTTGATCACTCAAACATGACTACTCAATATCATATTGGCCTGGTTTGGTTTTACAGATAAAGGTTTTATGAATGTGAGCTGCAGTGTTTATATTGGAGAACCTTCAATTCTTAGAAGTTCAATTCCTTTAGGTAGAGAAAGCAATAATCCCTACGGCGCATTTTATGCTGGATAGCTTTTGAATAACTTTCAAGTATGGCCATGTCAGATGTAACTTGAGCAAAGACAGTTTAAAGCCAAAAAAATTAAAACTATTATGTGTAAGGCATTTTCCCTGCTGTTGAATGTTTAAAACACTAGTTGACATGTTCATGTGTCACTGTGACATCAAGAGCACTTTCTTTTTATTTGTTATTTTTTTTATCGGAAACAGGAGAGAAAAAATTTAATAAAAAGAAAAGAACAAGATACACCAAAAACACAGGCTCCCACAACAAACAAAGACAAACCCACCCAAAAACTCCAACCCAAAATATCAAAAGAAAAGAGAGAACCCCCAAATGAAAAAGAATGTAGTCAGAATGATTTATTCAGAAAAAAACATTTTTTTTTTCATTATTTCTTAATGTAGATGCATGCTAGCAGTTTCATAACTAATACTCAATGACACTATCATAGGTCGCATTATAACCAATGTTTAGTAATCTCATAATCCAGGCTTTCTTCTACTATCAACAAATGCAAGTACTCAAGAACAATAAATAAAACTATACATTGAGTGCATAGACAAACCACATATCTATATATAGCTGTGTCCCCATGTCTAGCTTTTAGTTAGTTGTGACGACCAACACCTTGTGTCCTCACTCGAGAGACGCTCTTGTCAATCCAATGTAGGACAACACCTCTAATAACAAAATTGATGTAGGACAGCACTAGATTATGTTAATCATGATCAAATATGGCAGGCAAAAGGGCTGGACACCATGTAATTTTAGCTTTTGTGGGGGTGGAAGAAGGTACTAGGCTTCATAAATGGATTAGGGTGGGAATAGACTAAGGTTAGACAGCAAGAAATTGCTAGATTACATAAATATGTTGCTGAAAATTCTGGGCAACAACTATTTTAGTGTTTAGTGGCAACTATTTTAGGGGTTAGGAAATTAGGATCAAGGCTTAAAGGTCTAAGAAGGATTGGTCATAACTAGTAGGCTTTAAGGTTGGAAAGACTGAAAACCACAAGTTATTCATGGTTTTAAAAGCAAACATAACAGCGCACAGAATGGAGAGTGAAGTAATCTAGAAATCTGCAATCACTACTAGAATCTCCTAGGCATCACATGTATACTTAAGGGCATGTTTGGAGACTATAAAAAAGTCTTTAGGGTTTTAATAATCACATTGGAGCACTTGGGGAATACTATAATATGTAGGGTTAATTTTAGAAGGTTTTATGGAGCCTATAAATAGGCCTTAAAGTGTAAAAACAGGATTCTTTTTGCATCAATAATATTATTTTTTCTTGAAGTTTCTCCTTTATTTCCAGTGGATTCACGAGTTTGTGCTCTTTGAAATTAAAGTGATCTTCTTCTTGTTTTGCCGTTATGTTAAATGGTATTGGAGCAGGGACAACCTTATTTCAATTGCGATCGACAATAGGATGAATGTGACCAACCCCATGCATGAATGGTGCTCTTGAGGGTCAACTTGTTACAAAGGTTTGGTTTGAATTATTCTACAAGGAGATTCAACCATCTATATATATTAGAGACTCAGCATGAGTCTTGATAGTCTGTATAGAATTTGGAGACTATGATAGTGTAATTGTTGTGTCATGATCTTTAGAGGAACCAAGTACCTAAGAATGAACATTTTCCTACCGAGCAGTGTGGTCTCTTAAGAGGGTGGGAATTGAAATAATGGGGGTCATTTTTTTAACGATGATTGTATGGATGAGGAAGTCAAGGAGCTAAAGATGCACAAAGAATAGGGAGGCATAACGTAGGATCATGAATATGATCCTAATGCATAAATGCATTCCTAATCATCTAAATTTTAAGGATCAAGTTGTTTCTAATTTCAATGGATTTTTTGTAGAAGAAATTTTTTTTATTGAATTGGAATCTAACCTAGATAGATTTTTTAATTAAATGAGAATTCCAAAAGAGAATATAAAAGTTGTATCATACAAGCTTCGGAGCAATGCTACAAACTAGTGGGATCGAATGCAACTTTATGCAGTCAACAAGATAAATTTCAAATATATTCATGAGTCATGACCAAGAATAGAGAATATGATATTTCAATTTTTTTCCTAATGATTGTGAAAAAATATATTCCCATATGATCAAGATTTCTTGCATAAAGAATTATGCCAATAAGTTTCGATTTGCAATTTGAACTCACGAAGGGTTTCTTTGACCGAAAGGATAGCCACGCAACATGATGGGGGAGAGAGAGAGAAAGAGAGAGAGATATGATCATCGGGATGGCACTCGAGAAAAATAGATGGTCTAAGATGACATCCGAGAGAGTATGAACTCGAGACTAAGAGTGAAACAACTTGAGGGTAAAATGAGGGATGCGATGGCAATAAAAGTACTTATCCTTCCTGTGGTAATTTTAGGATGTTTTATTTATTTACTGCTCAAATAAATAACCAAGTATCTAGGATAAATTAATCTAGATAATCTTGGTTAGTTAAATCTAGATAAGCTTGGTCAGTTAAGTCTAGATAAGGTTGGTCAGTTAGGTGTTTCCTATTTTTATGCTTTGTTGATTAGGAGTCCAGAAGGTTGAGATTTCCTTTGTTGGTTAGGAGTCCTTTGGCTATTTATTCAGGTGTATTTATCTCATTCAAAGATAAGAAGGAAGTATTTTTCTTCCCCTTCATTACTGCGTATATGGTATCAGAGCAGGTTCATTCTTAGATCTGTACAATGGTGAAAACAGCTTTCACCAGCGATTGGAGCAGTGATAAGAGCATTATGTCCTCAGGAGCTACTACTGAAGGTGTACCTGCAAATTCTGTCATGAAACCTAATGGATTCGATCATCATTCATCTCTTCAATTGACTGTTTAGAAATTGAATGGCAAGAACTATTTGGAATGGGCTCAGTCTGTAAAGCTCATGATTGATGGCAGGAGGCGACTTGGGCATCTAACAGGTGAAATTAAAAAGCCAGCTGATGATGATCCCTCCTTGAAAACTTGGAGGTCGGAGAACTCCTTGGTTATCGCCTGGCTCGTGAACTCAATGGAACCAACGATAAGAAAAACATGCTTGTTCTTGCCAACAGCTAAAGATGTGTGGGAATCAGTTCGTGAAACGTACTAAGATGTGGAGAACTCATCTCAGATTTTCGAGTTAAAAACGAAGCTATGGCAATCTAGGCAAGGGGATCGAGAAGTGACAGATTATTACAACGAGATGATTTCTTTATGGCAAGAACTCTATCTATGTTACGATGAAGAGTGGGATTGTCCAAAGGACAGTGCAAGACACTTGAAGAGGATGGAGAATGATCGGGTCTATGTTTTCTTGGCAAGCTTAAACAAGGATCTAGATGAGGTGAAAGGAATAATTCTTGGAAAAAGGCCATTACCAACCTTGAGAGAGGTGTTTTCCGAAGTGAGAAGAGATGAGGGAAGAAGAAAGGTGATGCTGGGAGAAAATGGTCAGACTTCCTCAGAAAGTTCTGCTTTAATTTCCAAAACGGGTCAATCCTTCGGACCACCACGGTATAATAAAAAAGGAGAGAAAATATGGTGTGATCACTGTCATAAGCTAAGGCACACTCGTGAGAACTGCTGGGACCTACACGGGAAACCACCAAATTGGAAACCATGCTCCTTCAACAACTTAAATCATGATTCCAAAGCCTTTCAAGTAACAGGTTCAGAAGAGCAGGTGCATTCTACCAATACCGAAGGTCTTACAGAGGCAATTTCCTTCAGTAAGGAACAACTAAACCAACTGTACAAACTTTTTTCATCCACACAATTTTCAAAACCAACCCCTTCTTGTTCTATGGCTCAGAAAGGTAACTATTTTCTAACTCTTGCCCTTAGTGTGTCATCTAATTCTAATTGCCCATGGATCATTGATTCTGGTGCAACCGATCACATGACTGGATGTTCTAAATTATTCTCATCTTATAGTCCTTGTGCAGAAAACCAAAAAGTCAAAATAGCTGATGTTTCTCTTTCAGCAATTGCTGGGAAAGGATCAGTAGTTATTTCAAATGCCCTTATTCTTAGAGATGTCCTTCATGTTCCCAACCTTTCTTGTAATTTACTTTCTGTCAGTAAATTAACTAAAGATCTTCAGTGTTGTGCTAAGTTTTTCGAAACTCGTTGTGAATTTCAGGATTTGGACTCGGGGAAGATGATTGGCAATGCTAAAGAACACAGTGGGCTCTACTACTTTGGAGATGCAATTAAATTGTGTGGACAAGCTCAGTTGAATAGTTTCGAGTCTTTTTATGTTTCTAGTAACAATAAAATTATGTTGTGGCATTTTAGATTAGGTCATCTAAATTTTCAGTATTTGAAACAATTGTTTCCAGATTTATTTCAAAATAAAGATCCGTCTTTTTTTCATTGTGATGTTTGTCAATTTGAAAAGCACCATCGTGCTTCATTTTCTATACAACCCTACAAACCATCTCAACCGTTTACACTGATTCACAATGATGTGTGGGGTCCATCAACGGTCGCAACAATTTCTGGAAAAAAAATGGTTTTTTACACTCATTGATGATCACACACGGATTTGTTGGGTCTACTTGCTTAGGGAAAAATTAGAAGTTGAACAAATATTTAAGAGCTTCTATAATTTTGTCGAAACACAATTCCAAGAGAAAATTCGAATATTTAGAAGTGATAATGGGAAAGAATATTTTAACAAAGTTTTGGGAACTTTTTTTACAGATAAAGGGATTGTACATCAAAGTTCTTGCACAGATACACCCCAACAAAATGGAGTTGCAGAACGAAAGAATAAACATCTTCTAGAGGTAGCTAGGTCTCTTATGTTTACCACTAAGGTACCTAAATATCTATGGGGAGAAGCTATTTTAACTGCTGCCTTTTTGATAAATAGGATGCCTTCAAGGGTGTTAAATTTTCAAACACTACTGCACATGTTTCAAAATTTGTTTCCCATGTCTTGTCTCACTACTAATATTCCTCTTAAAATATTTGGTTGTGTGGCTTTTGTGCATATTCATGATCATAATAGAAGCAAGTTAGATCCATGGTCCTTAAAGTGTGTTTTTGTTGGTTATTCACCAACTCAAAAAGGGTACAAATGTTTTGATCCTCAAACCAAAATTTTTTTTGTAAGCATGGATGTTACTTTTGTTTAGTCACAAAGTTTTTTTCAGACTACTCCTCTTCAAGGGGGGAAATCTTGTGAAGACTCAGTCTCGGTTGTTTTTGATTTGGATTTTGGAAATAATTTTCATGATCAGATCACTAGTTTTAGTGAGGGGGGGATAGGTTCACCAGAACCAATTAATGATCCTAATCTCACTAACCCTGTTTTAAACCAAGATTTGGATCAACTTTTATCAGTGCCCGCAAATGATATTGAAACTAGAATAAGATTAGACTTGGAATCAAATCAGTTTGAGGATATCCACTCAAGGCACGAACAAACACAAGGTAGAGAGAAAACTATTTCCTCTCAAAGTCAATCGTCTAACTCGAGTGCAGATCTGGAAAACACAGATTCGTCAAGTCAAGGTAATGAGCCGAGTTTGTCTCTTCCTAATGATTTAAATGTGCCAATTGCTATTAGAAAACAGAGTCGGTCGTGTACCAAGTATCCATTATATCCGATGTCTAAGTATGTGTCTCACAAAAATCTTTCCTCTTCATTTCTTTCGTTTACCTCACAAGTGTCAAATGTAGATGTTCCTAAGAATATACAGGAGGCTTTAGGTGTTCCTAAATGGAGGAAAGCTGTCTTTGAAGAAATGGAGGCATTGGAAAAGAATGATACGTGGGAGAAGACAGATTTGCCAAAGGATAAGATACCTGTGGGCTGCAAATGGGTATTCACAGTAAAATTCAATTCAGATGGATCCTTAGAACGTTATAAAGCATGGCTTGTTGCAAAGGGCTTCACTCAAACTTACGGGATTGATTATCAGGAGACATTTGCACCAGTGGCAAAACTGAACACAGTACGAGTTCTTCTATCTGTTGCTACGAACTTGGATTGGCCTCTACACCAGTTGGATGTGAAAAATGCCTTTCTCAATGAGCATTTGGAGGAAGAGGTATATATGAAAGTTCCACCTGGCTTTGAAGATAAATTTGGAACTAAAGTGTGCAGGTTGAAGAAGTCTTTATATGGACTAAAACAATCCCCAAGAGCCTAGTTCGAGAGATTTGCGAAGTTCGTAAAGAAACAGGGTTACAGTCAAGCCCAGTCTGACCACACAATGTTTATTAAGCACTTAGTGGATGGTAAGATAGCTATTTTGATCGTCTACGTTGATGATATCATTGTGACAGGAAGTGACGAGGAGGAGATTGCTCGGTTGAAGCAAGGAATGACAGGTGAGTTTGAAATAAAAGACCTGGGACAACTAAGGTACTTCATAGGGATGGAGATTGCTAGATCAAAAAATGGTATTGTCGTCTCCCAAAGGAAGTATGTATTGGACTTGCTCCAAGAAACTGGTATGAGTGGTTGTAAGCCGTGTGATACACCTATGGATCCGAATCAGAAATTGGGAGAGAAAACTGGAGGAGTACTAGTGGATATAGGAAGATATCAGCGTCTTGTTGGGAAGTTAATCTACCTCTCTCATACGAGACCTGATATTGCCTTTGCAGTGAGTGTTGTGAGCCAATTCATGCACTCACCTTGTAAGGAACATATAGAGGCAGTATATCACATTTTGAAATATCTTAAAGGCACCCTAGGAAGAGGATTGTTGTTTAAGAAAAATGAGCAAAGAAATCTAGAAGTGTACACTGATGCTGATTGGGCTGGATTAATTACAGATAGAAGATCTACATCAGGATATTGTACGTTTCTCTGGGGGAATCTTGTTACATGAAGAAGCAAGAAACAAAACGTTGTAGCCAGAAGCAGTGCAGAGGCAGAATTTCTGGCTATGGCACATGGAGTTTGTGAAATACTATGGTGCAGCGAATTCTCGAAGAGTTAAAGTTGAATTCAGATTTGCCTATTAAACTATTTTGTGATAACAAGACAGCAATTAGTATAGCACATAACCCGGTTCAACATGATCGCACAAAGCATGTGGAAATTGATCGACACTTTATCAAGGAGAAGCTGGACAATGGAAGAATCTGCATGCCTTTTATGCCTACAGCACAGCAAACTGCAGATGTTCTAACCAAGAGTCTTCCTAGGCTGAAATTTGAACCACTTGTAATCAAGTTGGGCATGATTAATATCTATGCACCAACTTGAGGGGGGGTTTGGTAATTTTAGGATGTTTTATTTATTTACTGCTCAAATAAATAACCAAGTATCTAGGATAAATTAATCTAGATAATCTTGGTTAGTTAAATCTAGATAAGCTTGGTCAGTTAAGTCTAGATAAGCTTGGTCAATTAGGTGTTTCCTATTTTTATGCTTTGTTGATTAGGAGTCCAGAAGGTTGAGATTTCCTTTGTTGGTTAGGAGTCCTTTGGCTATTTATTCAGGTGTATTTATCTCATTCAAAGATAAGAAGGAAGTATTTTTCTTCCCCTTCATTACTACGTATACTTCCTAACGACTAAACTTCCGCCTCACACTCTAAAGAATTGGAATATGAGAAATTAAAACCAATACACCTCCGCCTCACACTCTAAAGACTTAGAAATTAGAATACGAAGAATCAAATACGATTAACCTCCACTTCGCACTCTACAGAGTTGGAATATGACGGACCAAACAAATTGAATATGCCTTGGCCTTGCCAGTGGTTGATGAAAGCAATAACTTTCACCTTCACACTCAAAGAGTAGTTAAGGTTAAAATTGAGAATACTTTAGTCTTAACTATAGTAAGTAAAAGAGAGTAAATACCATTAAAGATTGGCCATGGGATGATACTTGCTAAAATAGGGGTGAACCTTTATCTCACATGAGAAAGCCTTGAAATCTCAGCTATGCTTGGTGGAAAGTAATAAGTGTTTATCAATGGTAGTGCAAAGGATTGTGGTTGTTGTTGATGGGTTCTCTCTCTCTCTCTCTCTCTCTCTCTGTAATTGAATACGTTTCCTTCTTATGGGCAAATATGCAAGGGAATGCACGGGAAGTGAGTGGGTAATCACCCGATGATGATCGTATCGAACCATTATCTAAAAGCTTATCTCCTATAAAATGTCTACTCCCCACTCTTTTGAATCAGTTAGCCACTTTATGTCCTATAAATGACTAAATGAGAGATTTACACTCCAGGCCTTAGTACACTCTCCTCAAGGATCCACCAGGTGAGAAGTAATTCACTGTAGGATAAAAGGGGTTTACCTATCCCGCCACTGCACCTCATCAAATCTAGAGAAATGATAATATTAATGCACTATATGTTATTATTCTCATCCTCATTTACTCTTCGGAAGGTTTACGGCAGAGGTTTCTCACTCTATCAAGTGGAATAAATACCTTTATTCCAATTGGATCTCACTCATATCCCTCTACAGCACGTTCCTCGAGTCATCCCAGAGTATGTGATGTCCCTCAAGTCATCCCATAGTAGGTGATTGAGAACTACCACTTATCCTCAAGTTGGAATTCTAAGGAGTCTTAACATTGCCTTAATCAGCACCGAGCTCTAAATAGAGTTTCTTGGGCCTTGCCATTGACTAAGGCAATTGTACAACAATATAACATCAAGGCATAATACCTCCAAGGGAAGTTGATAATAACTTGTATACCTCAGCTACCACTAACGCAATGGGCATCCTTGAGGAGAACACTATTCTTCTTCTTTTTTAGGGAACCCATCTTAGAGTAGGCATCCACCCAAAGATGGGCATCCCCATCATGATTGGGGGGAATTCGAAGGGGGGGACTAGAAGCTGATAATCACTAATATGATGTTTATCATATCCGATATCCTCCTTAAAAAGCATACATACCATTTATATGGCATATGGCTCTTTTGTGACCATTCCTTTTCCATATTCACATTGAGCAAGGAGAAATAGGCCTAATTAAGCATGTAATATGTTCAATCCTTTGTTACTCGAGTTAGGCGAGTGACATATGCTTTAAGTGTGCCATTTTGAGACTTCCTCCTCATGTCAAGGAAATCCATCCACATTTATAAGTCCTTCAAGTCTAGTTCTCCTTTTTTCGTTGACACGTGGCTGCTTCTTGTGAATATGCCATTATCCCAATGGACCATGTGGCACTTTGACTTGATCAAATCCCTTCATGTCATAACTATAAACAGTTTCAAAACCAACCACCAAAAGGAGACACTTAATCAAAAGTTGTGAATCTGGAGCTAAAATTTATCTTAAAAGTTTAAAACTTTGAATTTACACGCACGCATGCGCACGCACAGATATCCAACCTGTAGTTCTTGATGAAATTAAAGTTGTAGAAGAGAAGGTTTGTCAAGAATATGTTTGTTAACTGATATCAAGAGACGTAAATTCTAGTGAATTTATTGATCCTCCACAAAAAGTTGATAATTTGGGCATTGCACAGAAGATAATGAAGATATTAAAGATATAATACTAGTTGTTGCTGACCAAAAAGCTTTAGAAGAGATTATTGACAACAAAGTCATCAAATCAAAAACTTGTCAAATTTCAAGTTGAGCTCAAATCTCAAAATCAATTGATTTTTTAATTAGGATACAAGTTTAGACTATGTTGGGGTGTTGAAGTTCAATATATATAGTTTTCATTCTTATTTGGTATATATTGTCAACAAATCGATGACCAACTCAACGAAAAATCGGATTACGCAATTTAAGTAGAATAAATTTAGTAGGGAATTAAATTAATAAAAAAATTTTGAAATATTTGATTCAATAGAAAATATGTAGAGATAAACTTGAGGACACCGATTTGAGAGTATAAAATCCCTTTTCATCATGTTAGGGCTATACACTTATGTTACATAGCTAACTAAAGTAAAAAAGTAATCTTTGTAGAAACTAACGGCAATCAAATGTTCAATATTGGAAAACCACTATCCGCCCCACCACCCAATATATGGTAATGATTTTATAAAATAAATAAAATAAAAAATATCCATTGCCGTTCCTTTTGTAAATAATCTTATCTTCCATCTTCCTCTCCAATTTTGTATTGTACAACTTTGTAAAGAAGCCTAACATCCAATCCAATTCCCAATCTTGAAAATTTCTCACAAAAGTGGTATCTCAAAAAACATATCTTCCCTCCAAAACATACCATCTCCAATTCAAGAATCCTTCTGAGTTGCTATTTAATACAATTATGAAAATTCCTCTTTCAAAGTCGTATCACCACACCAAACATCCATCCATAACCTTGTTCTCTCACTATTCCCAATTTTTGAGTACTTATCTAATACTACCTTGCTGTATCATGTTGTTAGGGGTTTGTGGAGCCTATAAATTATCATTGAAGTGTAAAAAGGTGATCATACAAGTTTTCCATCAATAATGACATTATTTTCTTGGAGTTTTTCCTTATTTCTTGTGGTTTTTAGATTTTGTGTTCTTAGGGAAACATAGTAATCTTCTCATTGCCATATCATTGCATCATTTGCCAAAGAAACAATATTTACCTTCATGTGAAGAAAAGGATCACTAAAAAGGCTAATTCGTTCTTCGAAATAGAAAGAAATTTACTAACAATGATCCTGTTAGCTATTTTGGGTCAGTTTGGGGCAGCTTATTTTGGGGGTATCGCAGCCACATGGATTTGCTCAGTTTGAGTCTGCCATGTAGTTCTTCCTGCATTTATGTTTGTAGTTTGGGTTTCGGTGGAGTCCAATTTAGGTGTACTTTGATCGGATCTATCTTGCAAAATAAATCATGGGATGAACAAAAAATTAAAGATTTAGAAAATAATAAAATAGCTCAAAAATATTTAAACATCATATTCGGTCATGAATATTTCACATAAAATGCCGCGGGTGTCAGCTTCTAATGGATGCTCGTCAATGAAAATAGCTGCCTGGTCGCATAGGGACTTAAGATGCAAAAAGAAATATTATAAAGGCTAAGTTAATTGGGGACAAACATCCAAAATTAAAAGCTTTTTGTGGTTATTCATTTAAGATATACTTGATACTTCCGCATAGAAAATATGATAGAGGAATCGAATTGAGGATATACTTAGAGAAGGATATCCTTCAAAGATAATCAGTAATGCTTAGGAAAGGGAACAAGAACCTATATGCCTGTATATGACATTCATTAAATTAAAGGATATCCTTCAAAGATAATCAGTTTATGAAACTAGCAGTTTATTCAAGTTGAAGATGAATTTTGTCAATACATTTTCTTTTCAAATGGTGTCATACTAGTTGATGAAACTGGGAAGGCACAAATACAAGTACAATATAGAGAAATGCTTTGAAATATGAGCCTTAAAATAAATCAGACAAGGCAGAAAACACAGTGATTTTAGTAGATTGTGACTGATGTTGGTTTACACTTTAAAAAAAATAAATGATCAAGTCTCTTCATCTCTCAGTTGATCGATTACTAAAGATGCAAAATAAGTTTAGGAGAGCATTATCTATAGAATTAGAGCAAGGTGGATTAAATGGAGATGTGCAAACAGCATAATAAGGGCGTTGCATGGGCAACCAACATGCATTGTTTAAACAAATCATTGTAAGTAAATGAGAAACTGTTTGAGCTAGATGAGTAAATGTAAGAACACAAGTTTCCAAATTAAGTGCAAAAAATCTTGAAACAAAGTGAATAAGGATAAAAACCCATGCTTCACTGATTGAGAGAAATACACATATAAGATATTATTAATACAAGGTGCTTCACTCATTGTTAAACTTCAACCGTTCATCTAATTTTATTTTGACTCATGCTGAAAAAAAAATTATATATGAACACACATATAAGATATTATTAATACACATAGAATTACATGCACACATGCAAGAGCGCATGCACTCATGCACACATATAAGCAATAATCAAATTAAATTGAGAGAAACACATACATGGGTGCTATAAAAGCACTGAAGACCCAGCTCTCGCTCCCACTCTTGCTCTACATCCCAATTGCTTAGTGTTTTCATTATCATAAAGCAAAATGGAAACACACAAAAGTGTAATTAAGTAGGTTTTTTCTTTAAAAAATTTGTTCCTTCAAGCCATTTATCATGACATAGAAAAATTGTCTATGTTATTCGGAAATGGGATATGCAAAAGAACACGGTCCATGAACAAATGAAGTCTCCGAGACAATTAATTAAGCATAAGCATAATAAGTTAGCCCACTTCTAAAAATAAAAACTAAACAAACAATTAAACCAGTGATCGAGGTCCTTCTCATCTTATTCATTACATAGTGTACTACACAAATCACAATAGCCCCCATCAAATCTCAAAAGGTATAAAACCAGTGACTTCAATCTGTACTCCCAATCCAATGGGCTGGCCTAGTTCAGATTTTCAGTATCTAGTACAAACCCTAAAAAAAGTTTAACTTTCACTTTCACACTCCAACTAGCTGGCCTAGACTAGTTTTTCAGGAACTGGTACAAACCCTAGAAGATATGAAACAGAAAGCACAGTGGGAAACTTAGAGTTATTATTTCTAATAATTTGCATCAACCCATGCTTGGTTGTTTCATCACGCATTACAATATATAGCACCATAATACACATAACGAAGCTTTGAAATTATTATTAAACAAAATGGGAACTTTGTGGATATATATAGTAATAGGGGGAAAAAAAACATACTTGGAACTTGAGAACTCATAGAGCCTTCCTTTCTGAGAGAAAATGATAACAGCAACTTCAGCATCACAGAGAACCGAGAGCTCGTAAGCCTTCTTCAACAGCCCATTTCGACGCTTTGAGAACGTCACTTGTCGGCTCGTTGCATTCTCAATTCTCTTCAGCTGAATCTTCCCTCTCACCATCTCCTACATAATCACAAAAAGCTACGTTATATACTAAGTCAATATAATCCCATAGTATAGATAATTAACGGTCTATAAAATGAGAATTTAATTCTCACCAAAATATAGCAAATCCGAGAAAACTTTTAGCTCACTCAGCTCAATCAAGAACAACAAGAAAAATTTCTCTCACCAAGATTAATTTTTTAGTATTTTTCTAAAGCACAGGTACTGGGTGGTAAAATTTTCCAAGAATTCTTACATCCCCACAATGATCTATGAAGTCAAAACACAAGAAGATATCAAAATGTTATTGAAACAGACACAACCCAGAAACCCCAGAAGGATTTACGGTACAAAAACGCAAAATATATATATTTATAATCACAGCACAGAAAACCAAGAAAGATTTTAAAATCCAAAACTAAAACACAGAGCTAGATTTGAAATTTTATAAGCACGATCACAAAACCCAGGAAACCCAGAAAGATTTAATATACAAAGTTCACAAAACGATATCAAAATTTATAAAGAGTAGTGAAGACCCAGAAGACCCAGAATAATGATGAAAACAGAAACACATAGGATCTTTTGATAGTTGATGTATCAATGTCTTTTGTTTCAGACCACAAACCCTATATTTCCATATTAATGCATCTCTCTTATTCTCTATGGCTCTATTTCAAAAGCTCGTATACCCCACAAAAAGAAAACCTTGAAGAAACCACATCTTATCAGATTCATCATAAAGTATACATATATATAGCCGTATTTGTATTTGTATAGGTAAATAAAATGATATAAAACGTCATTGCGTATCTTGTTTTGGCAAATTTAAGAAACAAACAGAAAAGATAAAGAGAGACTAGTAGCAGTAAAAAAGGAAATAAATTAAGAAAGCATTCCAGAGTGAAAGTTTGTTGAGAGAGAGAGACTATCAAAAGCTTTTATTTTAAATAATAGGAGTAATAAAAAAAAAAATTGGTATGGTGAAAGGTTCTGATTGATGTAAACATGTCAATATCATCGTACGATGATGTGCGCAGCTACGAATCGAATTTCGACAGCGCATCACAGTGTTATCATCTCCATCTTCGTCGCTTGGACCAGCGGCAACAGACCGTGTCACGTGGCTGTTCTTGGTTGGCGCGTCACTTTCTCACTTTCTCTTTTCCCTTCTTCTCTTTTCCCATTCCTTTTCTTACTTCTGCATCTTTTAGCGTTTACATATACACAGAAGCTGTATATTATTATACAATTATAAAGAGTGACAGTAATTTTATCTTCATGTAAGTTTATATCATCGGCTTGGTATTTGGATAATGTGTTATTATTTGGATCATCTGTATATCGTCTAAGTAAAAAATAGAACACTTAAGTCATGACATATCACTCAAACATATTCAAATCTAAGCAGATGATTTAGACTCCAATTTTTTTGTACATGTAAGATTAATATTTTAAAAAATTAGTCGTTGAACTTAATATTCTTCTTATACATGTCAAAACTTACCATCCAAAATATAAATAGTAAAAATTTTAAAAACATCTAATTATGAAAACCGTCATAGTTTTAAGTAATGCTATATATCCTAAAATATTATTCCAAAAAATCATCTTAAATCAATCCTAATTTTCATTTATTATTAATTTAAAATTTTACTAAAAAAGATAAATATTAGATCAACTGCCACATCATTTATGATACATTTTTAGGAGATATAGCATTTTCCTACAGTTTTTCATGAGCAGCTTCTTCATAAACTTGCCATCACATCATTCTAAATTTTTACATTTACAACATACATAAAAAAAAATCTAATAATTAATTTTTCAAAATAATCATTTTATATAATTCTATCGGCCAAAAATTTATGTCCTCGCATAAATTTATAGAAGGACGTGAGAGAGACATATATGAATAAAATACATGGTAGGTGTGAATGACTGGGTGATAAAATTTTGGGAAAGATTTTGATTGGCTGCGGCTTGCTCGGTGGAGGGAACTAGGTGGGCCAGTTCCCATTTATGTGGGTTAGTTTAGGGTTGACCACTTAATATAGGCTTTGAGACATAAATGTGGACCGAATTGACTCGGATGCAAAGTTCGTGTGTAAATGTAATAAAGATTTGGGGTCAAATTCAATTTTCACTGCATTGTGATGGTCGCGGCAGAAAAGGAAAGTTCGTTTCCTTTTAACACGATTGGGAGAGGGTCACGATTGAAAAGGAAAACTTTTTTTCTATATTGGGTGTTTGGTAGCGTTTATTGAGTTTAGAATATGTTGACTTATTTTAGTCAAAAAAATATTATATATATATATATATAACCGATCCTGACGTTTTTATACTTTTATGTAAGGACATTTTCACAGTGAGAAGTTTTTATGAAAAATATACCGTTGGATTAGATAATCTTTATATATATGTCATGTCAGTCAAAAACACAGCGATCTAATGATTGGTTTTTAAAATACAGATATTTAAACAACTTTGACAGCATATAACGATAAATACTGTCAAAGAATTTCACGGACGATATTTTGAAAACCAGTTATCAGATCATTATGATTTTTATCAGACATGACATTCATAAAAAGATTATATAGTCCAATAGTCCAACAGTCGGTTTTTCAAAATATCATTCTTATGGCTTCTAGAAGAAACGTCCTTACGATAAGGACGTCCTAACAGGATCGCTTATATATATATATGGTTAAAACATAGTGTTATTTTTGTCCAATTCATGCCAAAATGATTTTTGACATGAAAAGTTTTTCATGATGATTTTTACATTAAATTCTTCTAAATGGGGACCTCTGGTCGATTCCCCCTATTAACAATCAGGGAGTCTATTATAAGGTGCACCTTACGCAGAGTTGCGTAGGGCGACCTTCTGACGGTTGGAATAGATGAATTGTTTTTTAATTTCACGTTTGACAAAAATTACCGTGATCCAACGAATGATTTAAAATATATATATATAGTGAAAAATTATAACATTTTTATTCATTCTTTAAAATATTACCAATTTTACTCCATTAATTTTTTTCAAAATTGATCATTGAGTCCTGTAATTTCTGGTGAATGTTAGATTCACCTTTCCCAAACAACTTTCAACCCCACCTCCAATCCCAACCTGAATTTTACTCTGCCCAACCCCGGACTTTACTGCACCGAAACCGGTCTTTATTATGCCAGACGTGGAATTTTACTACACCGGAAAATAATTTCACTACGTCGAAAAATACATTTCACTATACTATAAACATATTTCATTACATTGGAAAATGCATTTCATTATGCTGGAAAAGCGTTTCACTACTCCGACAAATGCAGTTCTCTATGTTGGAACAGAGTTTGCTACGTCGAGGAAAAAAAAAACTTTATTTTGTATTCTTATTCTTAAAATAAAATAAAATAAAATAAAAAATTCACTCTGTTTAGTTGCTGAAAAAATGTAGAAGCGAGGACTGGAAGTACATCTCTGTTTGGGTTGATAAAGAAGAATAAGGGGAAATTAAGATTAACCCAACAAAAATTTTAAGATTTGAATTCAATTTGATATATTAGCTCCAATTTGATTTGATAAATTAGTGACTTGGTTGTTGCATCCAAGCATCTAAAGCAAAATCAAAAATCATATCTGGTTTCAATCGGCGCTAGATTTGATGGATGGCTCTAGAAGCTTAACAATTTTACCGCCGGCGATATCATGCACGAAGGAGGAGTTGCAGACCGTGGAGAAAGAAGGGTGTCGTCTCCGACGAGCAACTAGATTTGGTTTCGATCGACGCTGGATCTTATGGAAGGCTCGGGAGGCTTCACTACCTCACTGCCAGTGACATCATGCAGGAATGAGGAGTTGCAGATCGTAGAGAAAGAAGGGCGTCGTCTCTGGCAAGCACTGGATACGGTTTCAATCGACACTGGATCTAATGGAATGCTCGGGAAGCTTCACTACCTCATCGCCGACAATATCATGCAGGAATGAGCAGGGCCGGCCCTTGGCTTTTGCCTACTAAAACATTTGCTTCAGGCCCCCAATTTTAAGGGGCCCAATTTTTCTTTTAAGCCCCATACTCCCATAGTCCATTGACAAGGGCTTTCATCCATAGTTCTCCCACAGTCCAATTTTAAGGGGCCCAACCACACAGGAGCAGCAGTAGCAAAGCCTTCAAAACCTCCCCAAACGCAAACTACGGAATTTGGCTACTATTCGTGGATTTCTAAACTAGTAAACCCTAAATCTCTTCTCTGAAGTTGTGCTGGTGTGATTCGTTCTAAAAGTTGTGCTACAAGCTTGTTTCCATTCAAATCCATGAATTTCAAGTTAGAACAGCAAAGCCCCTCTCTTCTCTACGATTCATTCTAATTTCTAAACCCTAAATCTCTAGAACTCCGAACTCTGGAAGAAGAGAACGAATCGACAAAGGTATGCTGATTATATTCATAATCTCAATCCTTTTTCCATTTCCCTAAATCTTTTGCTTCTTTAGTTGTTGTAATCTAGTTTCTTCATACTTTGATTCCTCTGTGTTATAAAGCTGGAGCAAATTTGAGATTTCATTTATAGCTTTAAACTTTCATCTTGCTTCTCTGTTTTTTTTTTTTTTTTAATGTTACATTTTTGTATATTTATCCCTAGTTACTAGTTAGCATCATCTGTAACAAGTTGGGGTCAAGGCCGACCCTGGGATAGATTAAATTCTCTACTAAAATCAGAATAAGCGAACCCCTTGCAGCTTTGTTGATTATGCATGGAAAACAACAAGGCCAATGGTTGAAGGGTTGGTGGAGAGAGAGGAAATGTGAAGGAGACAATGATGCCCCCTCTCAGACCTTCATATAACATTAATTTAAAAACTGCTTGTACAAAACATTTTCTTTAAGTAAGACATTCATTTCATATCTGTGTCCACAATGTATTTTTACAAATTAAGTGAAAAAAACTTATCAGTATTAACTTTATCAGTCAAGGATCATAGCTTATATTCATGGTCATTAACGAAGCTCCAGATTTATTTTTAGACAGTTGCTAGTTCCAATTCATTCATACCAAAATGACACCTAATTCCATAGTTCCAGTTTGGTACATAGAGAGATGTAAATGGTCGGCATGTCATCTTATTGCCACTTTTGTAATTCCGTTTAGCAAAAATTAATAATATTTGTTATAGTAGTGTTATGGATCGATGCAAGTAAAACAAAGGTGGCATTAGTCATATAGACAA
>JAESVK010000400.1:1289619-1311856 GCA_017140935.1 Hamamelis virginiana
CGAACTCAAACTGTTTCTCCCATAAATTGAAAAACATAAATACCACTAGATCAACACACCGATGGCGATATATTAAACTCTCATTAAAAATATATCCAGAAAAAATACTATTAACAAAATACTGTTGGGTAGTTTTTTTTATTGGTGGAACAATAATTAGAAGTTAGAAAGTTCAGTAAATGAAGACTAATTGATTTTGCTATTATTTTTATTATTTGTTTAGTGACAAAACAATGATACTAATGGATGGTGTGGGTGGGGTACGGTATACATGTGAGGACAGATATTTGCGCAGACTGCTGAGCCAACCATTATCAAAGCCTTGAGCAAGGGAAAAACGTACAAAATGAAAAGTCAAGGGCTCTAATAATTCAATTAATTTATGCAACGCCCATTAATTGTCTCAAGTATTTGTTCAACTAAATTAGTAGACTCTATTAATTCGGACACCTCATTACTTGATAATATATATATATATATAGTTTCGATTTGATGATCGGATAGGATCTTAGATCAGCCCGGCCTTTGGATGGGAAGACCGAAGATCTAACGGCTGCCACTTAAAGGAGCAAAAAAACACATGGGTCAGGCAAAATACGGGTTTGATTTGGGCTACGTTGCCGTCGACATGATGCAAATTATGACCTCCCTTTTTTTTTTTCAATCATAATCTCTCATTGGGAAGTAAATTATGACCCCCTTTTATCATGTCACTTAATTTTGAAGCTTTTATAATATAATATAATATGATTAAGGTTAAAGATTTCTGATTGTCAAATTAAATTTTTTTTTACATATTAATCTATTAAGTCAAACCTTATATATATACACGATGTAATGCACGACTCTACTAAGTATTATCTAAGATAATATCATCGAACCAAACACTAGGCCGGAATGTACGTGCGATGTGCATCTAGGCCGTCCGTCTTACACACACGCCGGAACCAAATCAAATCAAGCACAATCTTATTACACACTTAACTCTTTAATTATATACAAAACTTGTGTCTTTTTTTTTTTTTAATTTTTTTTAATTTTTAACAACATAGAGTATTCTAATAAACTTTTGTCAAGATTTGGGTTCAGATTAGTCTTTAAAAATGAACAAGATTATACAAAATCCTTTCTTAGGATAATTAGAGTATCAACTGTTAGTACTCAATTTCAAGACCTCAGTTTTATAAGACGTGATTATTAACCATCTAAATTACCTTATGGATTGATCCTCGCGGTATCTCTCCTCTCTTATTGAGGGCGGTTTGGACTTTGGAGTAGGAAAGTGGATATGGGGGATTTATGTGAGATTTGGGCCTATTGCTCGGACCGAAAAAGGAAAAATCTGTCAAGCCCATTATACATATTCGTGTGTGTTTGAGTTAGGCCCAAACCCAACCCTGGAATAAAGAGGAGGAGGAGGAGGAGGAGGAGGGGGGCGAGTTCTATGGCAGAAACGGGTTCAAAGAAGAGAAAAGCAGTGGGAGGAAGAAGAGGCGCAGATGGCAAGAAAGCAACAGAGTGGCCACTGATCAAACCAAAGCCAAATCTCCAAATTACTCGCCTCAAAGACACCGATCTCTTCACTGTACGTATTCTTACTTTTTTTGTTTTTTGTATTTATTTGTCGGCTATTGATTCATCTGTTCAACGACTTGCGCGCAAAATCTCTGTTTATTTTGATTTTTTTTCCTAATAATATGCAATATTCTTCTTACCTACAAGACTACATATGCAAGTACCCATTCCCTGAATGTATTCCGCTCATATATATATATATGGCATGGTGAAGACGGGATTATTCCCTGTTATCAACTATAGCAACTGCAATTGTGTCCATATCGAGTTTTTGAGCGGAAGCCTCGTTATAATTTCAAAATTGAAAGTAAATTAGCATATGGGTTCTTGTAATCCTTCCAGGATGTTGCTCATTTGGATCCAACTAAACTGAGATGTTCACGAGCAGCATGGGTTCATCTTGATAAGGTCATTCAGGCTTTATCATTTATCAGACAAGGCGAGCTCAAGCTCGAGCCTCTATTAATTTTTTTTTGCTAACTCATTGAGCTTTTGTAGACCCAACCTTGCCTTAGTTAGGTTTGTGAAGACGCAGCTGGTTTTTTTTTTTTTTTTGGGTGGGGGGGGGGGGTGGTATATTATTAAGTATTTGGGTAGTTTTAAGCTGCCACTCTTTCACCTTTTTGTGACTATGATGAAATGTATGGAGCTCTAATTTGGGTACTGAATCATTATGACATTGTTCATAAACTCAAGATCAAAGCCAAGTTCAAAACTTCAACTTAAGTTTAAGCCCAAGTTCGAGATTGAGCGTGGTTGGTTTTTTTCAAGCGAGTCAAGTCGAGCCTTGCTTGAGCTTGTTTAATGATCAATGAGTTGAGCTTGAGTCTGTTTGTTTGACCTCAGCTCAGGCTTAAACACGAGCTTATTTCGCTAAAGCAGGCTCAAATGACCCTGATACTCGGCTTGAGTTGGTTTGACTATACCCTTAGTTGCATACAGAAATAGGGCTGATGTGTGAAGAGGATGAGCACTTTTGGTTGTTCTGTGATTGATGTAGTTCCTTTAATTGGGTAGTCAAGGACGTATGAAAATCTTGTCATGAGTAATTGACATGGATGAGTGCAAGACATGAAAGGATTGATACAAAATGAATGCATTCATGAGATGGCAGAGGTAAGATGAGATAAAGTTGTGATGTTTTCACCATATACGTTGTAAGCTAATAATTGCTCTACTGAGGAGCACAATGTTTGAGGAAGAAGGTGTTGCAAGGAGGGAGTAGCAAAAGAAGGTGGATTGATGTAAATGACAGAAGACGCGTTGGCTTATTCTTTAACTGCAAATATGGACCTAGATAGAGCATACTAGTGAAATTGGAGTTTTGTCGCAGACCCCCAAGTAGTTGGGATTGTACTCAGTCAAGTTGTGTCAAGTTATCCTAAAATCATGATCATGTTTATTAAAGGTAGAATGCCAATTTAAATCTTCCCAAAAAGGGAAAAAAAGATGTTTCATTTCAACAAGTTCTTGTTTAATTCTTCTGGTTTTGGTTGTAACAGTTAAAAAAAAAAATTGTTTTAAGATATTCAGGTGCTGAATTTCTTCACATCTGCCGAATCAAAGGCATTTATTAAAGTTGCGGAATCCATTGGTTTTGTGCACCAAGGAAGTCGTGGTCCAACAAAAGGTGAAGCCTATAGAGACAACGATCGAATATCCGTGAATGATCCCACTCTTGCAGACACAATATGGGAATCCGGACTTAATGAACTATTTTCTGATATTAAAATTCGAGGGAAAGTTGCTGTTGGGTTGAATCCAAATATCAGATTGTACAGGTCAGTTGAATATTTTCGTCTTAATTTCCGCTCCTTATCCTGTACAGTTATAGAAGTGCCCGGCTAGCTAGTCTGCTAAATCTTTTAAAGCTGTGAACCGGTACAGAGGAAAGTTACATTTCTGTAACAGGCTTTTTTGATAGTTGCACACCAGCTAAACTGTAAATTTATTAATGGGGTTGCTATGATTGGCTTAGGAAGGAACTCTTTGGATATGTCCTGCAGAAGCATTACTGCTACAGTAAAATCTTACAAGTTTATTATGCTTCCCTTGTGGGAAAGGACTCCTCAATTTGTCATCCATAAGCCTTTAGACATCATTTTATTTTAAATGCAGTACTGTTAAATTTTTACTTTTCAGGTACAAGGTTGGTCAGCACTTTGGGCGGCATATTGATGAAAGTGTTGATCTTGGAGAGGGAAAGCGCACCCATTATACTCTGTTAATATATCTAAGTGGTGGTTTCAAGCCCAAAGCTAAAAATGAACTGAGCAGCTCCCAAGATTCTTCCTTGGAGCCTCTAGTTGGAGGAGAGACTGTTTTCTATGGTTCAAGAAATGGTGTTGTGGCCGAGGTAAATCCTCTCTCCTCTCCCACAAAAAAAAAAGAGATAAAATTTCAGTCTTCCTTTATACACTAGTTGTATCAGTTGCACTTTGTGGAATATATGCATTGTTTATTGAAGCCAATGGTTTGAACTCTGCAGGTGGCTCCTGTTGAGGGTATGGCTCTCCTTCATATTCATGGGGATAAGTGTATGCTACATGAAGCCCGGAATGTTACTAAGGGTGTCAAGTATGTGTTCCGTTCTGATGTAGCTTTTGCTTGATGAGTGACAGGCATCTTTTTTATATCTAGCATCTTGGTAAGTTCTTCACTTTATGGTTATCTCCTGAATTGTCTTTCTAAATCCTTTCTTACGTAGCTCAGCTTTGTTATCCTGGATTTTGTGTTTTAAATAAATATTTGCTTTTTGATTGATTGATAACCATAATTACCTATTATAGATTATTTATAGTATAAGCTTTATCACCCCTAACAAATATTTTTATTTTAAAAACATCTTAAATGAAATGTCTGTTGACTATAATGCTGTACTTTGTTGGTTGTTGTAACTATGTTGCATTAATTTACTATAAAAATAATAAAAAGCATGTGTTCCATTTTGTAGTCGTACCATTCTTGTTTGCGGATCATCTATTGAATGTTTCACACTAAGAGTTACAACATCTTTGGCATACAGTTACTGATAGTTATTTCTCAGGGGTGACATGACTGACAAGTTAGATATGTGGGAATCAAATAGTTTGCAAGAATTGTTAGAGGTCTGGGAATTAACCTGGAAAATATTTAGAAACAGTCAGGAAACCAGTTTTAAAGTTAAAAATTTGTAGAAATGTTGAAGAAAAATTCAAGAATGATTTTGTGTTGGAAAGAAGCATTTGATATATATTCTCACGTATTTGAGGTGTACCCGTATTCGATATGGGTACGATGGGGATTTTGAAGTATCAATGCTTCATAGATGGCAAGACAGTCTATATTCTCAAATGCAACTTCTCCACAGGGGAAAATGTTAGATAAAAAGGTGTTGGACAATAAAAATGTTTGTCTACCATAAAGTATCAATCTTATTCTGCTCAAACACAAGTTTTTGGAACGATTTGCTTGATCAATGTTTTCATTTGTAAAACATAATACTTTTTTTTTTTTTTGTTTTTTGTTTTTTAAAAGGTATATCTATTCTTTACATGATATCGTTCAAATTTGTATTGTATTGCATCACCATGGTCCTAATTTATTTATCATGCTGCTCAGGCGAATTCAAATTTTGTTTTGCTGGATTTGTGCAACTGGACATTAACTCACAGCAATTGTCCAACCACAAATATGCTTATTCTATAGTGACTGGGTTCCAGGAAGTTTTCTGGGTTCTGTTGTTCATTCTATTTGCTGGCCAATTTCAGCAATGTACATTTGCAATCTAATCTGTTTCTATGAATAGATAGCCCCAATGGCCGGTATGTAATTTGAATTCTTATGTATAAATTAATATTGATTTCTGGTATAAAAGTTTAGTAAAAGGAGTTCTACTACTCGATAAATTTGGTTAGAGCATCTCCAATGCAAAAGCCAAATTTGGCACCCCAAAAAGGCACTAGTTGATGCGAAATTCCACTTGCCCAAATGGCACTAGTTGATGCCAAATTTTAATTATAGCATCAAGCGATGCCAAATTTGCCAAATTTGGCATCACTTGATGCTATAATTAGAACTTGGCATCAACTAGTGCCATTTGGGCAAGTGGAATTTGGAGAAATTTGGCATCAACTAGTGCCTTTTTGGGGTGCCAAATTTGGCTTTTGCATTGGAGATGCTCTTACCAATATCCTCAAATGTGAAATTGGTGTTTTTCTGTCTTCATAATGAAATTTAGTTGAGGGCTGACATTAAGGATATACGCTGTTGTATCTTAATGAGCAATATTTTTGCAGTCCATTCATTTTCTGAAGCTTCTCCAAACTTCAATAGAAATGATTTATACTCATTAATTTGTAGAAATTTGGCATGGGATTTGAAGGCGTAAAAATTGCAACAATTTCAAGGTCTTATAATTTAAATAAATTTCAGACAGAATTTGGTCTCCCCTTATCAGCTCCTGCGGCTTACCACCACATGGTTCACCTACATTTTGATTCTAACATCTTCTTTAGTTGCAGCGTCCAACATGAACATCAATTTCTGACACTTTTATTGGCAAATTCAAAACTCTTTGAAAGTCGAAATTTTAGAAGTTTTAATTTACTCCAACCCCATAAAATGAGTTCCGGCTGTATAAGTTACATCCATTGGGGAGGGCAACTTAGACCAAAGTGCTGCCATCACAAAACGGCAATGACTACCTGAACAATTCTGAAGTGTCACAGCCATCCCTAGGTGAATGGGGCATCTAGAGATTTGCCTGAGTTTGCTGAGGTTGAACTTCTTGAGATAAACTACATGAAGAATAAAAATGTTAAATTGGTCCTTATAGTGGTTTCATGTTCCTAACTTCAACAGGTAGAAGATTTGCCCAAGAATTATGAAAATGTCTGCGCCTGGTGTTAGAATGCCCATTTTCATCTTTTTTTTCCTATCCTCATTACTTCATCACAAAGGTAACTAGGTATGAAAAGGTGTAAATATCCCCAACTCTATGACAATCTTTGATGAACTTCTTTATATCTCAATAGAGATGGCAAAGATGAACCTAATTGGAATAAAGGATTTTATCAATCTTGGAGTGGTGAGCCACAATGAGATATTGGAGATGTAATAAGACAACACCAACTTCATACGGAAGAACTTCACTCTTGAGGAGCAGGCAAAGTTGATCATTGCCCCTTGAAACAACAGTGGCTTGATGCCACTAGATTAGAACAAGAATTCGCTTGGCTCTTATCCATTGAATTGAGTAACTCGAACATTTTTTTAAGCCAACTCAGAAAACCCATGTAGCTTGAAACTTTTGGGATCTGTCTTTCTGTTTCTCTAATATTTATGATATTCAGCTCCTGTGGATTGGGGTGATACCGTGATAGTATTACATGTGGGCAAGGATCCATTTATTTCACTTCTCTGCTAGAGAGGGTTTCTCTTAGCCTCGTACATGCTTTTGTAGTTAGTGTTTTATGATTGATTCTCTAGATATGCATGGATTATAAGTTAATGCTAGCCTATAAGTATTGGTTTATTATGGCTGTGAATTGCTTGATCCATTTTCAGAGGAATATTTTGATGGGTCACCGAATGCCATAACTTATTTATGTTAACTTGATGAGTCCTTTCTACAGAGGCCAGCAGTATAAATGGTGTGGTCAGCTCCTGGATAATTAACTTTTTCTGATATCTGATTGGTGTACTCCCCTGGAGTCATTGTTAATAGCACTTACAGCTATCGTATTCTATTTCTAACAAATTTAGGAGGATGATTAGGTTCATTCGGCTTGTGTTTATTAAGAAATGTGATGACTTTTGAATTGAAGTGGTGAGTGGTAGCAACAGCATCTGGAAGATTGGCATTTCTTTCAGTTACATCACTCATACTTTATGTATGTTGTGCGGTGTGGACAATTGTGTGACTGGTTGTGCTATAGACCGTGGAAGATTGTTAATTGCTATATTATAATGATTCATGGCATATAACAGGGCTTGGGACCAGCCATCTAATGGGCTGGCCTGGCCTGATGAGGGCACGGTCTTAGCTTATCTGGTATGGGATGATCCGGCCACCTAGTTGGCTGAGCTTTGGCTTATTAAGACTTGACTAGAGCTGATATTTTAATGGGCTAACACAAATATATAGTCACACCTTATGAACATAAATCTTGAAAGCAAAAAAGGATCATGCATTCCCCAAGTAGGTTGGATTGGGTTTTCATTAGGTTGAGTTTAGTTGAACCTTATATCTCCTGAAGTTAATGGTTTTTTTTTTTGTCCTGTTTATTCTGATTTATACTAAAATAATTAATAATTATTTTTAGCAACATGGTTATTTTAGTAATATTGGTCTACATTAAGCTGTTCATCTATCCAACCTCAAGCAGTCAGGAATTAAAGCTTTTTTGAGTTGAGTTGTGTCGTGTTATATGGTCTATGTTAAATTGTTGTTGTCAAGGCAGCGGTGTCATTCTCAAGTAAGCCTTTTAGCTCAATTTTAAGTACTTTTCCTCTTTCCAACTTGGAAAATTTTAGAAAATTGAATTCAATGTAGGCTGTACCAAGGGAATTGAGTTGGCTAATTCTCTTTCATGTTGTTGGAGGCTACAACTATCTTTAACAAGCTCCCAAGGTTCTGCTTTTCTTGATTTGAATGAAATAATCTTTTGGGGCTATTTGTTTGGGTTTGGTTTTAGTGTTGAAGTCTTTGTAACATAATAAGATTATGTTGATTAGAGAAAAGGCACTCAGATAGTGAAAAGGCTCAAACAACCACTTTGATCAGCTCATAGAAGTAGCCAAAAAAGAAAAAGATCAAAGAGAAGTAGAGGTGACAATATTATTTGAGTTTTATTACCACCTGAAGAAACAGTGTAACCATAGTACCACTGTTTTAGCTAAGGCAATATAACCTCAGTTTGCCATTTGTTCGGGACATAAGTTCACCCTAGAATCCCATTCTTGTGATACATAGAGGAACCTGTCAGTCCTGATCTCTTTGATCGTTTGGAGGGACTGTTATAATAGGAGGAAGCTGCTGAAGGTAGGTATGTGAAAACCACAAGTGGGGTCCTAACGACATGGATACCATCTTCCCAAAGGATGGAACCTGATATGATTGGCTCCTGAGTTATCTGCGGTCCATTCACCTTCACTGTGAAGGATTTCTTCTCTCCTATGGCTGAGAATGAAAGAATGGGTGGCTCCACCTCTATCTGAAGAGTATTGGGCGTATAAATACTAGCATAGTAGGTTGAGTTTGGTGAACCTACGTTGGTTACTGTCCTATAGAAAAAGCCCATGATCTTCTGACCATCCTCAATGGCTAGTGAGAATGAAGGATAGTTGAGATCCCATGCCCTGTCAGGTTTGGTGCTAGAGCAAACACTGTCATCTCCAGTAATGAGTCTTAGAGTGGTGGTGTTGTATCCCTGTTTGCAGAGGAAGTCAATATAGTCTGCCTCAGATGCGTTAAAGACTAGCCCAGGATTCACTGCCTGCACTGGGTTGATGTGACCAGATCCATAAGCAAATTCTCTTTCATCGTGCTTCTTTGGGTCCATGACATAAGCTGTTTTGAGAAAACATTTGAGGTGAGAGAGAAGTTTTGAGAAGTTTAAATGGTGGATGTTTTTCTTTTACCTGTTGTCATTAGTGCAGATTTGATTGCAGCAGGAGACCAGCTTGGGTGTGTAGCCTTCACATAAGCTGCAGCTCCACTAACATGAGGGCAAGACATGGATGTTCCGGATATTATGTTGTACTTGACATTCCTGGTGTCTGCATAGTAAGCTGAAGGGGGTGCGATGGGAGACCAGGCAGCGAGGATATCAACACCAGGTGCGGTGAGATCAGGCTGATCATTATCAAACCAGAATCTCAATTTGTAAGACAATTTTTAAAGCAGTTGTACTGGTGAGATGATGCATTACGTTTGAAACCTAGAAGATGCAGTTTACCTTGAGAATGTCAGGAGTGATGGGGTTGGGACCTCTGGATGAAAAGGAGACTACAGTAGGAGCTACGATGTCCTTCCAAGACTCACCAGCCAGAATAGTTGCCGTTGGATTCCTGGAAATGTAATTGGTATTATCATTGTTCTTGCAATGATGAGGAAACTAGAGTAATACTGGATATCATGCTAATATTTAGACTTCAGAGAAATATAGAGTTGGTGGTTATGTACTTGTTAGATCTGATGTACTCCAGTACTTTGTCTATGTCATCCTGCCGGATGAGTGCTGTTGGCAAGGGGAAGGAGAACCCAACATCATTGAAATATTCAGTGGGCATTATGATGCCCAATCCACCTGCCATCATAACACCAGAACCGTCCCAGAGGAATTCACAGAGAACAATCTTCCCCTTGACTTTGCGTGAATCCAGGTCCCCAGGAAGGCAGTCTCTTGAACTTAAAGGGATAGAATTGGCAGAAAAGTTTGCAGCGTCTCCTCCCCAAATCAGGGGAAATGAAGTTCCGTTGAGCTCAAAGTTATTGATGACGAATCCCTTCAGTTTGTCAAGTTAATGAAGAGAACAAAGGTATATCAAGGCCAGGTCAGTATGAATAGAAAAGCGAGTAAATATACCATTTGAAACAGGGGCTCACCGGGAATGTCTGTCCATTTCCAAGCACCAATTGGGACACAAATTTCCTGTCAATGCTGCTTGCAGCCACTGTTAGCGACCAAGGTGAGTAATTACTAACATACCCGCGCCAGGGTCCACTATTTCCTGCAGAATTTGAGGTTAATATTCCATATTTCATTGCATGGAAAGCTCCGATTGCGATTGGGTCTTCAAAATATTGGTCGGGAAAAGGTGATCCAAGGGAAACTGATATGACATCGACCCCGTCTGCAATTGCATCATCAAAAGCAGCGAGGATGTCTGCAAGAGCACATCCAGTTAGCCAGCAAACTTTGTACACGGCAATCCTTGCGTTGGGGGCCCCTCCCCTTGCTAGTCCTTCAGCTAGGCCATAGTAGCTTGCTCCTCTCACTTCTCTACCTGCAGCTGTTGAAGCAGTATGAGTCCCATGTCCCTCTGAGTCCCTTGGAGATTTGATTTCCCCATCGTAGTATCTATTATGGCTATTGTAGTATCGAGCTCCAATGACCTTGCTGTGATATTTCAGTAATTTAATGAGTTTTAAACCATATTGAAAACCAAGAAGGCCAAGTCAGAGAGATTGCTCACTTGTTGCAGGTGAAATTATTCTCAGTTTGGCATATTCCTTTCCATTTTGCAGGTGGGGTCCCGAATCCTTTGTCGCTGAAGCTATCTGATTCTGGCCAGATTCCTACAAAGTCACCGGAAATTTGCAAGGTTAAACTTTAAAGTTCTCTGAAATTCCAGTTCAGAATATAGTAGATGCAGTAATGTTACATACACGAACCTGTATCTATCATTCCAATAATCACATCTCCTCCTTGAGAACCTCCAATGTGGGATTGAGAGAACCCCATGAAATCCCATGATCTTGTTGTGTGGAGCTTTAGCACAGTATTAGGAAGAACTGAGACCACTCCTGCCATTTCTGTAAACACCAATTCAATGGAAATGAAGTGAAAAAACAGTAAAATAGGGCACAATATCACGTCCTTAATACGTGTACAGTAATGTCACCTGAAAATCTTGCAACTTCTTGATCTGATAGTTTAGCTGCAAACCCATTAAAACTCCTCCCATAACTGTAAATTAGCGACTCTTTTGCAGATTTGGTGCTGCAAGTTGCGTTTTAGTGCTTATGTAAGCATATGTTAGACAGGATCATTCTCTCTATATACATATATATTTATACACATATAGTCCAAGTACTCTCACTTTACTTAACTGAAATAGTTACGGAAAACGAGTAAATCTAGGTCGACCCAAATGGCCCAGAAAGAATTGATTACCTTCCGAGAACACTCTCTAGCATGGAGTGATGAATTGATGCCACGGAAATGCCTCCCAGTGGTTTGTCTCCCATGTACACAACATGAACCTGCATATGAAACTAAGCTCACTTAGAAATTCGTAAAGTGGGGTATGTAAATGCTTGTTTTGGTACCATAATATTCCATTTTAAGCACGCTGTTTAGCGAATTGAGTGGTACTTGTGCAGCACAAGTTGTGCTTATTGTATTGCTGTTTGAGGGTCCAAATCACAACCGTAACCCATAGGGGGGGTGATTGATGCAGGGTTAAGTGTAACTATCACTAAAAATAGCAATAGGTGCTATTCAAAACAATGTAATAATTTTGGAGCAATAAGTGACTCATTTTACCTTCCTTTCATGGGAATGGCAGTTTATCACGAAAGCTGCAAGCAATAAAGGGTAGAGAAGAGAGAGCAAGAAGAGCTTTGCCATATTGAGGTCTGGATAAGAGAGTTTGTACCCTGTGATTTCAGGGTTAGTTTGATGTGTCATGAAGATAATATTTCGGGTTATTTATAGGGAAGCTCTTGTGGGTTGGTTTGCCCCAAGCATCTTGACTGACATAACTAAGAGCCCTCATTTCGTTTCATGTGTTTTGTGATTGCCGCCTCGTTTCATACAGAACAAACACTCATTCCAATTCTTCCTCTCGTAGCAGCGTCTCTTCTAACAACTCAACTCAAACTGATAGAGATGTCATTTTCCTCTCTCTCTCTCTCTCTAACAACTGTTGTCCCTTTGGTTGTTTATACTTGTGCACATGTCTTGCATTTGTAATGTTGTTTCTGGTTGGTAGTAGGATTTAAAAGTTTTTGCATGGCAGTTTGGATGATTGCTTGCCATCTTAAGTTAATCAAACACTTTGTGAAGTCCGTCTTAGGAGAGATCAAATTATTAGAACCAAGAACAAGAGGATTTGGGTTATGACGTTCAATTCTCGAAAGAAACTCAACAACTTAAACAGGATTTTAAATAAATTCCATGTGCCTGTAGAGCTATAATTATACGGACCCTATGTATTTTCATGGTGCCATAATTATTATGTATAAAAAATGGTACGTATTACCTGCAATAGTTACGAATTGGTACGTAATTGGAGATGATTCTTATAAACAAGGGGATTGATTGGATTTTCATCACTCTAATATTAAGGATTAATTGATTGATCATATCAGATAATTTGGAGAAATTTCAAGTTGTGAATCAATTACAAAAAGTTTATGGATTTATTTAAATTTAGTCTAACCAAAAAAAGTTATAAAAAGCCCGTTGGTCTATGATCGATTTGGTTTGAACTTTCAATACCACTTATTCTAAAATTCGGATATTCAACTTAGATGCATTTATAGCTTGTTAGCTTAGTGGTATGTATCCGCACTTTCAAAAGAGAAATTTTGGATTTGATTACATGTAAAGACATCGAGAGTAATGATCAAGTCCACATGTGGATATAAGCTATATCCATATGAAGGGCTATAAATCATTGTAGGATACATATTTTGGAAAACTGACTGTTGGATTAGATATTATACTTATGGATGTTATGCACGCCAAAAACCAAGGTGATCCAATGTCAGAATATCAAAATATAGTAATGAAAAATTGTGACTACTGAAAAGTGTCACAGTTTTTCTGAGTGACATTTCTGAAAAACCGACTATTGGATCACTGTGATTTTTGCATATGACATTCATAAGTACATTATCTAATCCAACAGCCAGTTTTCGAAAATATGCATCACATAATGATTTATAGCCCTTCATGTGGATATAACTTATATACACATATGTGAACTTGATGATTACTCTAAAATTGATATATATTTATTTATAGTAAGGGGTTTTAAGAGTTGAAGTAAGTTTTTCTTATTTGGGAAAACAAAATTAGAAAAAAAAAAAATGAAGAAGATAAAACTAGGATACATTTGGATAGAATCCATAAACTCTCACAATAAGGAAATCAAAGGTTACCTTACTTTATCCCTATTTGGATCATGGAAAAGTTGAGGAAAAATAAAAGAAAAATATAAAAATCCTTTATAAAAAGAAATTTTAAAATAATTCTTGCCCTTAGTTCACGAAACCAGGTTCGATCAGCATTTAGGTCATTTCCTTATTTGGTGCACCTATTCTTTCATGACTGATATGAAAAATTATTTGGTGGAAGTTATTTATTCGTCATATACTAATGTGTTGAATGTATACAATTTGTATTCGGTTTTGATGATTATCAACGTAAGAGCAATTTGGTAGAAATTGAAGGCACTACAAGGACAAAAGGAAGGTTCGTTTGTGCAAAATGACTTGATTGTTTACAATTTAGGACGGACCCATTTGCGATAATTTTTTCTAAAACCATTTTAAAGAATTATTTTTTCACGTATCTCTTTAAAGTTAAGTTCAAATCATGTCTTTACATAACAAAATTTTTATATTAGAAGCGCTTGTGACAAGAGTTGGAATCCCATAATTTTTACTATGATTACTTTTAGTACTCCATATGATAATTTTGACATCCATCCTATCATCCCTCAATTTGTTTAAAAATAATTATCATTTCATCTCTTAAATCAAGTAAAATTTTAACCTCCAAAAGTGATATAAGAAAAGTTAATACAAACTGGCCCTTTTATTTGAAGATATTGCCGTAGATAGAGCCAATCACAGATGAAAGAATTCCCATAGTTGATCCTGTGCAGGGGATTAAACTTTGTTGATCAGAACCGAGTTTGTTATTATTGTGAAAAGCAAGGGAAAAATGAGATTATAATATAGCAACATCCACAAATGCCAAAGAAAGTCATTTTTTTCTCTGTTTCGATCTTGAAAAATATAGGAAAAATAGTGAAAATTGTTTAGAAACATTTTTCTTTGTCAAAGCAATTTAAGTTGGGTTTTGTTTGGATTTTGTAAAATTCCATAAAAAAAATAAAAATAAAATGAAAGGAAAATACATATCAGTAAGAGTATCTGAATCCATTTTCTAACACTAAGAGTATCTGAATCCATTTTCTAACAGGAAAAGGAAACAAATGGAAAATGTGCACTGCAGTATATCCCTGGAAAGTTGAGTTACCATTTTCAAACAGAATTCTGAGAATCAAAATGCAAGTATTTATTAAGAAAAAGCTTCGGATTTAACTGATACAAGTAGGGGTCACTTTGTAACCAATGTCATGGTCTTATTGGAATGAGAAGTGGACTTACAGTTATTTATCATGACTTATTCAACAATTAGCGATAAACAAGCAGTTCTTGCTTCTGGGCTGCAATCTAGTTGCCAAGAAAAATCCCATTCTTGTGGTTGATGGCAGAACCTTTCAATAAATGAGAATTTTTCTTTGTTGGGTGGTTAGCCATCCCATTGTTATGGTAGAAAGTGGAACCTTCTAATGTATTAGGATTTTCATCTGGCAAAGATGCCCAAAGAGAAGGTATGTTGTTATAAACAACAATGGGACTTCTAACCTCATAATACCCATCTGTCCATACCAGATCTCCCGAGACGATCGGTTCTTGGACTAATGGCGTTCCGGACACCTTCAGAGTGAACGGTTTCGTCTCTCCGATTGCTGAAAATGTTAGGACTGATGGTTCTACTATGACGGTGAAAGAAGCCGGCATTGTCACCTTTGCAGTGTAAGTTGAGTTGGGAGAGCCTACATTGGTGACAGTCCTGGGGAAGGCAGCTGCGATTGGCTCACCATCTAGTAATGGTAGAGAAAATGATGGGTAGTTAAGTTCATATGATTTTCCGTGTGTGTCAGGACAGACACTGTCGTCGCCCGTGACCATTTTTAGGAAAGTGTTGTTGTAACCTTCATTGCATAGGAAAGCCACATAATCTGCTTCAGTTGCATCATAGACTAGGCCAGGGTCTGCAGCCTTTGATGGGTTGATGTGTCCGGCACCATAAGAAAATTCTGCGTCTTCGTTCTTCCTTGGATCCATGATTGTAGCTATATATATAACAAAGAATTGAATGGGAAATTCTCAATTTTCAATACAATAGTATTATATGTATAGCTAGGAAAGCTTTCATGGCAATTATGCTAGGAAAAATGTTTTAAAGTGTTTGATTTCTTCTTACCTGTAGTCATGATGGCAGATTTAATAGCAGCAGGAGACCATGTTGGGTGGAAAGACTTGATATATGTTGCGAGACCAGCAGCATGTGGGCAAGACATGGATGTGCCGGAAATAATGTAGTAGTCAGTAATCCTGTCATCGCTAGCACCAACTGAAGCCCCTGCAAGCGGAGACCAGGCAGCGAGGATGTTTGAACCTGGTGCAGTTATATCGGGCTGTTTGATGTTCATTCAAATATTTCAGTGTTAGAAAAACTTCTAAGCTGTGAACGTAAGGTACATATCGAATAAAATGAAGAGATTTATCAGGCGCTTTTGATTGTGCTTGTGAATCCAGATTATATAGCAATTCATATTCTGTGTCTCTGTTTTTGTTGCAGAGAAATAGTAGTATTGCTTAGGAATAGAATTCCATATATATTGTGTGGACCCAGAAAAAGCAAGATTTTTGTTTTGGAAGCAATGTTTTTTCTTGGCTTTTTTTTGCTTCCACTCGAAAGTATTTTTGAAGTGCATTATGAAGTGCCAATATTTTGCCATATTTGCGTGCAAAAGCAATTAAGAAAACTACAACCTGACATTGAAGTAGCTTTATTAATTTACCTTGAGAATGTTTGGACTAATGGGGCTTGGTCCTCTTGATGAGAAGCTGACGACAGTAGGAGCCATGTGGTCTGTCTCAATCTCAGTCGGAAGAATAGTTGCAATTGGATTTCTGAAAAAAAGAAAAAGAAAAAAAGAATCAAAATCTGTACAATTATTTAAAGAAGCAAATTGGTTTGTAGATAGTTACTCTGTAGTTCTGATGTAGTCCAAGACAAGGTCATAGTCATCATAGCTGACTACGGTTGCCGGTACAGGAAAAGCAATCGCAAACACATCAGTGAATAAAGGCATTATAATCCCCACAGCCCCTGCAGCCGTTACCACTGAACCGTCATCTAGTTCTTCACAGAGGACAATGCCTCCTTTTGCTATGACAGTATTTAGAGTTCCAGCAACACACCAGGTTGCAAGTTCAGGACCAACACCCAGAGTCACATTTCCCGCGTCTCCCGAATACACCAAGGGGAATGTAGCCCCTTTGAGATCGAAAATATTAAGCGAAGTTCCCTAAGATTTTGCAATTAAAGAGAGAGAAAAAAGAATGGAGGAATTGTTACAGAGAAGGTAGATACATGCATAGAGCTGAGAAGAAATAGTATTTTGAATTAAGAAAGGATTTGAATGAACAAATTGAAAAGGCTTACAAGGATAGTCTGTCCATTTCCAAGCACCAGTTTTGAAATAAATTTCCTGTCAATGGTGCTGGCAGCCACTGTTAGCATCCAAGGTGCATAGTTTGATATCTCTCTGCGGTATGGCCCGTTATTTCCAGCAGAAGCAGAGACTAGGATTCCATTTTTCATTGCATGGAAAGACCCAATAGCAATTGAGTCCTCAAGGTACAGTAGTGGCCAAGAATTTCCTAATGAAACCGATAGAATATTGACTCCATCTGCTATTGCATCATCGAAAGCTGCTAAGATATCGGCATCAGTACAACCAGCAGTTGCCCAGCATACTTTATATACCGCGATTCTAGCACCTGGGACGGCTCCTCTTGCAACACCATTAGCTATCCCAAAGTAGCTTGCGTTGTGCACTTTTGTCCCTGCTGCAGTTGAGGCTGTGTGACTTCCGTGGCCAAATGTGTCCCTTGGTGATTTTATATCATACCTTGGATCAAAGCTGTTCTCTAGATCGTAGAACCGGGCTCCAATGACCTTGCTGTGAAATCATAATTTCATCAACTACTAACCAACTTGTTAAGTTTTCAATCCAACTTAAAAGCCTAAGCTTGTAGGTGGAGGGCTCAATACAGGTATATGAAGCTATAGCAAGCCTTTCATTTAGGCGATGTGGGACAAATGAAATTGTTAAGTTTCCATTCTCACCTAAAAGCCTAAGCTTGTAGGTGAAGGGCTCAATACAGGTATATGAAGTTATAGCAAGCCTTTCATTTAGGCGATGTGGGACAGAGTGAATTTCATTCTTCTACACTCCCCCTCAAGTGCAGGCTCGTTTGGGCCTAGTCACATGGATGACCAATGCTCTGATACCATGTTAAGTTTCCAATCCAACCTAAAAGCCTAAGCTTGTAGGTGGAGGGCTCAATACAAGTATATGAAGCTATAGCAAGCCTTTCATTTAGACGATGTGGGACGGAGTGAATTTTATTCTTCTACACAACTAACCAGCAAAATTATGAGAGAGAGAGAGTGAGAGAGAGGGTTTACTTGTTGCACGTGAAGTTATTTGCTCCCTGGCATGTTCCATTCCATTTTGCGGGAGGCGGGCCAAATCCTTCGTCGATGAAGCTCGGATTTTCTGGCCAAATTCCTGCATAAAGTATAGAATGCAATATAGTTTTGGCCGGAGATCATTCTAGAGGATTTACCGAAACATTGCTGTTTTGAGTTTGTTTAGATATATATACCTGTATCTAGCAGTCCAATAATGACATCTCCTTCAAAGGATCCTATGGGACGGGATTCAGGAAAGCCCATGAAATCCCATGATCTTGTTGTATGAAGTTGTAGTTTGGTGTTGGGAAATACTGAAACCACTCCCTCCATATCTATAACCCAAATTCATGCCAGCAGTAATTTTAGTGTCAAACGCAACCCAAAATGAAATGGTTAACCCAAGAATGACCACTCTACCTTTGAGGCTTGCCACTTCTTTGTCTGATAATCTGGCCACGAATCCATTAAAACTCCTCCCATAACTGTGAATTAGTGATTCTTTTGCCAAAGAATGACTGCATTCAAATAAATTCAATCATGTTTTGGGCTGTGAAAATTCAGATATTGTCGAACTTTATTTTAATCTTCTGATAAGCACTAAGCTTCAGGTGTACTGATGAAAAATGGAACTTTGTTAAAATGTGGGGTTTAAAGATAAGGCTAAGAATACGGCAAGCTGAGGTAGGCAAGAGTTTAAGTATGTTTCTAAACAGTTGTAAATTTGTGATGTTACGATGCATTTGTTCTATTTCTGGTTTGAAAAATTAATGGGGTATTTGCAAGTCTCGTAAAAACTGAAATTCTACGAGTCTATCCACAAAGTTTTTTTATTTTTATTTTTTTATTTTTTTATTTTTTAAGTATTCGTAGTGTTAAGATTGACACAATGTCATATTTCGAAATTCTAGTAGTAATTCTTTTTCTATAAATATTGGAATAATAGTTTTTATTGTAGTAATTGTTGTTGATGTTATTGTTATTGTTGTTTTTATCAACCTGCCGAGCACATCTGCTAGTATGCTGTGGTGCGATGCAACTGATACACCTTCCTTAAGACGATCTCCCATGTACACGACATGAACCTACAATTGTATGCACATATATTAAGAGTTTCATATTAAAACAACTTTAGAAAAGAAAAATTCACAGAAAAAAGGGTAAGTGTATGATTAAACCTTTCTGTCATCTTCTTCACAGTGGCAATTCAGCAGACAAGATGCTAGAAGTAAAGTACAGATAAGAGAAACCAGCCTTATCTTGGCCATTGAGTTCAGATTGTAAGTTGTGGATTTTAGAATGCTAATTGATATGGGTTTGCTGGTAATTTATATGCATGAGTTGCCGTCTCAAGTATCTTTTATGGAAGATTAATTATTACCATAAACACTCCTTTGGATTTAGTGTTGGTTAGTGGTCATCGCCCCATTTTCTCTTTTTTTGTCCACACTAACAAATCATTTGACACTTCTGTATCTTCTTGTGAATCTCTTGTTATACTTCTTTGGGAGCTTCACCTTGTTTTCATGCTGGAAGAGGAGACAAACCAGCTGGAACCAGCCTGGCTAGGTTTCTAGTCAATGATAAGTGGAAAAGGACTAATTGTCAAACTATTTGTTATCCCTATTTCTTCAAACAAAATTGATTGCTTTTGTCATATTGTTTCCTCTTAAAAAATTGAAATGAGATGTTGGCATGGCCTGATTGTGATTAGTTGTTAGAAGCAAGAACACCAAGTAATTTTTTGACAGAGGAATGGGATCCAATTTGTATTTCATTGTAGTGTGTACGTGCTGATTATTGGCTAGATTGATTAACAATAACTATTAGTTCTATCTTATTCTCCTATGTGACCTAAATTAGTGACATCACAGAACATGAGTACGAAATGATCCACAATTGAGGAACCTAGCTGGTGCATGCAATCTTGAAAACCCACCATGGATTAAGGATGAGAGTCCCATTGATGGAGCCAATCGATTGCTTAAAATATTATTGAATTTGCAAGGTCCAACTTTAAACTTCTCTGAAATTCAAATTCAGAATATAGCAGTTGCAGTAATGTTTCATACATGAACCTGAATCTAGCGTTCCAACAATCACATCTCTGCCTTGAGAATCTCCAACGTGGGATGGAGTGAAACCCAAGAAATCCGATGATATTGTTGTGTGGAGAGTTAGCATAGTATTAGGAAAAACTGTGATCATTCCTTCCATTTTTATAACACCAATTCAATGGAAATTAAACAAAAATAGCAGTAAAATATGTGCATGATATCCTCTTCTTCCACCTCTTCATCTGATAGTCTAGCTGCAAACCCATTAAAACTTCTCCCATAACTGTAAATTAGTACTCTTTAGCAGATTTGGTACTGCAAGTCAAAACTTTAAGTGCATGGGGTGAATATAGTTGGAATGTTCTCACTTGTCTGAAAATAATCTCGATTCGAAGTTCCTAGAGTAGAGTTATTTATTTTGTATAAATAATTCTTTTGGAATCTTGATGTTACATTTTATGTACAGGGAGTCGCTCATCAAATCATTAGGTACCATTGCCGAAATAATTGATCGAGGAGTGGAACTTGTGCCCCGTATATGGAGTTCCTCAAGGGACAAGGTTCAAATAACCTGAGTGTCTCATGCAGATTGGGTTTCAGGTTATTTATAGGAAGCTTTGTTGGTCTGTTTCTCCAAAGCATCTCAGCTGTATCACCACTATGCACATGGTTCTCATTTGGTTGCATTTAGCTCGTGATCGACACCCTATTTTTCATACGAAACAAATGATTACTTCATTTTGATACTTCTTTTTTATGAGCGTCTCTTCCAACAATTCAAACTGTTAGAGATCAAATCTCTCTCTCTCTCTCTCTCTCTCATGTAACTGTTGTCCCTTTGTATATTCTCACCTCTCTATCTTGCATTTTTGAGTTGCAAGTTTATATGATGTCCTTGTTCACTACATGATCTTTGCACAGTGGAAGAGCTTGGATTCTCTCTCTTTGGTAATAGGTAATATGCAGGAGGAACCATAAATTCCTTCTTTTTATTCACAATTCTCTTTATCGATATAACTTTAGGGTACAATTGTGTGTTCTAATGTCCTCAGAAAATAAAATCCCTAGCGTTTTGTTTTCCATGGCACTTGGAAGCTGAATTCCATCATCAAACTAAGTCCTTAACCAAAAACGAAACCATCACAACAAATAAGATAGGAAAATGAACGGCATCATTTTGTGAAAATATGCAAACCTACTAGACCCAATTACGTAATATGAAAAATAAAATGGATATATTTCACCTTCACTTACTGCATAACATACAGCAAGTTGCTTCCATTTTTAAGAGATAATGAAAGGAACCCATGTATTTTCGTGGTGCCATGGTGGTCATATTCCTGCTAAAAAGATATTTTGAGTTATTGTTCAAGACCATTCTGATATAAACAGGACATATTCCCAAATAGGTCCTTTGAAGTTGTTACAGATAATCTCAAAAGTATCAACTGGGATAGAGGCCGAGAAGGCACTCCTCTGTTTTGGTACATAATAAACTTAGGAAAAGCAATGTATTAATGCCGTTGGATGATTGGTGTATTATTTTGATGAGAAGGAACTAAAATGACAAGAGGAAGCATGAGTTTCTGAGAAAGATTGGCATGTTTGCTTACAATATTTTGGAAGACATAGCATGGATTATGGACAGAACAAAACAGCAAAAGGGCGATTCATTTAGCCGACCCAAAGCAGGGGATTAGACTCCTGATCCAAAACAGGAGATATGACTTGTACATATACAAGTCTGGCTTTTCATTGAGCCAGAGTCTAGACTGAGTTTTCTTTTCATGTCAAAGGAAGAGAAAATGGAGATTAATGAGGTATGTAAAGCCATATACATGTACATATACAAGAGAGAAACATCCCACAAATGGTAAAGAAAGTCAATTTTATTCACATTTCTGAAGGTTGACTTGCCATATGTTCAAACAGAGTTCTGAGAATCAAATTGAAAGTACTTATTGATAGAAAGCTTTGGAGCTCCCTGGTACAAGTAGAGTTACTTTGTAACTGTTATTGTTTTCTGGATTGATAAGTAGACATGCAGTTCTAGTTACAAATTATTCACCCAAAGTTCCAAACCAATGCTTATACAGCAATTGACTGAAAACAGTTAGATTCTTAGCTAGAATCTAGTTGCCCTGAAAAATCCCTTTCTTGTGGTGGATAGGATAACCTGTCCATGGGCGAGAATTTTTCTGTGTAGGGAAGTCACCCACCCTGTTATTCTTGTGGGAGATAGTGGAACCTTTCAGAGAATTAGAATTTTCATATGTCAAATCTGCATAAGGTGAAGGTATGTTGTTGAAAACCACGATGGGACTTCTA
>JAESVK010000400.1:1371856-1384664 GCA_017140935.1 Hamamelis virginiana
CATTATGTATAATGCTCATACATTTATGATAATTAATGTGTAGTTAAAAGCATACTCATCTCTGGTTTTTCCTTTCTTTTTTCTTTTTTAATTATATATAAGAACATCAAATTATACTACTAGAAAAATTAATAATATACAACATACTAGCAAAAGATCTCGAACCCTTGATCAAAAATTCTACATCCCAAACTCGTCTTTTAAAACCCATGGCACTCATGGAAAAATAGGACATACTTAAAAGGCAACGATTAGTATCTAGCAATTGCCCTAACACCATACATAAAATTGCATATATACAAAATACTACGAGACAAATCTTCTCCCCTTCCACTTCTATATTCTTTCTCTTCTTTTTTTTTTCTTAGGTACGGGAGCAAGAAATTTTGAAATTTACGTATAATTCTTATATATATATACTTGTATATTTTAAATTTTCATCGCAAGTGGCTCTACAAGAGGATACCTGATGCAAGATCAGGTGCACCTGATATTAAAAGTTATATAGAAGTTATATATAAATATATATATATTAATTATTATTATTATTATTATTATTATTATTCCAAATCCTTGAATATTGATGAACTTTTTTATAAAATACAAATATTTTTTATATAATTATTGAAACATAGTTTCAGAAATTTAATATACAAAAGTGAATAGGTGAGAGTTCATATACGAAATTATCAATAATTTTTAAATATTGAATTAAGAGTTTAGGTTTTAAAAAATCGAAGATGGAGTAGAACACCTTGCTAATGTCACCCTCGTGGCCTCATCATACGTATTGTGATAAGAACGCATAGGCCATCATTTGAACAGTCAACCATAAACTACCCACGTGTCGACCATCTGATGAAATGGTCCCCACAAGAAAAGCCTAAAATTGGACACGTGTCTGCATGGCCAACTTGGTTTTTTTTGGTAAACCCACACCAGCAAAGCAGACCTAAAAGGTAGATGGGGGGCCACCACGCGGCCGCCTCGAGAAGCAGAATGGGCCCACGAGACTGAATACACAAGCCATCCATCACACATGCAAGACAAGTGGGTGACCCACATTGAGCCACTCAGCTTGGTCCACGGACCACCATACACAATCAGGCCCACCATCCCACGCTTTTTCTTCTTCCACGTATGTGGACCCCTCACCACCACTTATTCATTGCGTACAACTCGTGGGACCCACCTTGCATGTGCGATAACCAAAACTCACGTGCACCTATGGTGGACCCCTACCTTCCAATAACCCCTATCTACTGGGACCAGGGTTATCTTCCCGGAAAAATTTTCAAATAAAGAGAGAAAACGGGAGGGAGACGCAATGGGTTATAGGGTCTGTTTGGTTGGCGAGAAAACGTAGGAAAAGATAGAAAGCCTTGAAAGTTGAATTTGTTTTAGGTTTTCGTTTATATTTGTTTTCTTTTCCCATATTTTCTTGGTAACCAAACATAGTAAAAGACAGAAGTAGAACTAAAAACAAAAAACGAAAAACGAAAAACGAAAAGGGCGCCATAGAATCAATAAACCCACATATATATAACAAAAAGAAACTTGTTTTTAGCATTTACCAGTCTAAAACCCTAAACCTGTCTTCTTCTTCTCTCTCAAGGCTTTGAACATGGAATTTGTTGATTCTCAGACCGACCCATATCATAAATTTCCAAAGAAAAATCCCTAAGCGTATGAGTAGTAGCAGCAGAGGAGCTCGAACTCAAACCCATACTAGACCCATTAATAGTTGCAGATTTAACCCCACTCAAACTATTCGAAACCGACGCCGGCGCTTGAAATTGAACCCCAGCTGCAGGCTGCATCGCCGCTACGAAATTCGAAATGGGTCTCGCCGATACGTTTACCACCGGCGATACCGACGCCGGAATAGCCCAGAATTGCGGCTGATTCGAAGTTCCAGTAGGTGGAATCATAAAAAATGTACCATTTGGAGGACCAAATCTAGCACCAGCCGCTGCTACTGTCCATACCGGTACCGGTACGAGCCCTTGTGGGCTGGCGACGGTCATCGGAACAATGGGTGCGAGTCCGGAAGATACAGAAACTGATGCTCCTCCATTATTATTTATATCTACAAATTCACTGTTAGATGCTCGCTTTCGCCTTCTCTGCTTCGAGGCTGTTATTTCTTCTTCTGTGTCCACGGCTGTTGATGAAGTAGTCGGAATCTTGAGTGTGCCGCCGACCGATACTGCGATGGCCGGGACGGTTCCCGTTCCGGTAGCTTCGATGATTGCCGGCTCGGCGTGTTCCAGTAACCACCGAATGGTCTCGCCGTCGGACTTGTGGCCCAGTTCCCGAGTCAACTGAAAGATTCTCGCCGCGCACGCCGCTGGCATTCGGATTCTTCGGCCACGGCCTTCGACTTTCGTGTGCCGGTCTTTCGATGCCGGCCGCTTCGCCGGCGGCACAACTGAGATTTGCCCTTTTAAGTTTTGTTCTGTTTCAGTCTCTGTTGGTTCTTGTTTGAAAGAGCCAATACGGACCGCCGGTGAAACTAATGATTGAACCGGTGATGGTGGAGCCGCCGGAGGAGTTGTTTCTTCTAGTGGCTCCGCAGTTGATGGATCATGAGATGATGAAATCTTGTAGTTGCTATCAATCTCCTCATCATGATTTTCTTGAGTACCATGGCTTTGGTTTGATGCCATATTCAACCAAATTGGACCGAAACCCAGAAAAGATTAATCAAAATAAAACCATAGAGTTTACACGTCGATTCCAAGAATCTGTGAAACCTACTGTAATTGCAGAGACAGAGAGAGAGAGAGAGAGAGAGAGTGGTGGTATGTACGTTGACTGGGTTAAATCTCTATTGGTGTGAGCGATTTACAGACTAGAGAGACATTGTGTGTGTGTGTATATATATATATATATATGTATAGGCTGGAAGCTTGGAATATAAAACGCAAGACTAAGCCCGAGGAGAAAGGAAAGGGAAGGCCAGTGAATAATGATCCTAATCTCCTTTTGCAGAGACCTACAAACTGGGGGACCCTCTCAAAACCATTTTATAGATATAAATCTACGGTTGGAGGCTATCACACAACTCATTGGCCCACAAGATTTTGACACGTGATGGAGGCACATTAATTAATTTTGGTCAATTTTAATTTAGTCAAAGTAAAGTTAATTGCCCTTAAGAATTAGCTCGTGTGGGTGTGGGATGTTACGTTTCCCTTGGTTGGGTTTGTCAAGTCATACTATTAGAACACTTTCAAGTTATTTGTCTTACATCGAAGTCAGTATCTGTGATTAGTAACGTATTACAGTAATCCGAATCCAATAAATTAGTCAAAGTGCAAGTAAGTTAATCTGAACACCCTCATCATAAAAAAATAAAATAAAAAAATTCGTGTAATATTGACAAATTTGCATGAATTTCACAACTTAGTGATAGAAATGGTAGAATTTACTTAAAGAGTAATATTTTTCAAAATTAAATGGCTTTAATTATCTAATTTTAACATAATTCAATATAATAATATAATAGAAAATAAAAAGCCCAATTGAGTTTGGCGAGAGCTATAAAGTGTGGTGATGTGATAAAAGGCAACTGCCAACTGGACTGTCCAAATAAGCTTCTTTTTCTTTTTCACAAAGGGTTGAGACACATAAGGTGGTGGATCTATCTCAATGTGAAAAAGATGATTAAAAGTGTAATCCATTTCATTAGTAAAATACATATTGATTTATATAATTTAATGATTTTTCCAAGTATCCTACAATTTTCACTTGCCTTTTATAAGGTAATTTATTATTTGCAGTAATTATATTTAATAATGGGCATGTACTTCTTATTCTTCATGATTATTACACATTTTAAAAACAATTAATATACAGAACTTGATGGGCAATTAATTATAAGTTTTATTAGAAAGAGTAATGGATATATGAGTTGGCCAAGTTTGCAGTAATTATTTTGACCTTTGAATTCTTAATGTTGGATTTAATTACAAGCCATTCTTATAATTATTCAATCTAAAAGAAATGTTAGCTTATTATGTATCTTTTAGTGTATTTTAATTTTAAAAATGTGGAATTTGAATTTGAAATTGAAATTTCTCTTTTTGAATTGTCTCTCATATTGACTTAAAGAAAAAACTTTTGAGAGGAATATCAATTCTCTTTCTCATATTCATGAATAACACCTCACTTGATTGTTCTATTATTTTCAACTTTATATTTACATGCATGTCTATGTAGAAATTTGGGACTGATATTATCAAATTTGGGAATCATGATAGAAAAAGAATGATCCAATAGGGTGCCACCCATGGCTCCTAAATTTGGTAATGATATTAATGTCTCTCATTTTTAAAAAAAAAATTGGCACCTGAAATATAGTCTACGTATTTTTCTCCAATTTATAGCCCATCGGAACACAATGGTGCCCAATAGGGAAGTTTCCCATTAGGTTACAATAGTGGCAAATTTGGGAGAAATACCCATTCTAGCATTGTAGTACTCTCAAATATTGAAATGAAAATGCTCTAATAATCACATCTCTAATGCGTCTAAAAAGAATCTAAACCCTATCCAATCTCATGGGTCATCACGCGCCAAAGATCTTCCTTGATGCTAAAATTTTCATTCTTTGAATTTCATTCCTTGGATTACACTTTCATATTATTATGAGCTCATGCAACTATATTACATTTTTTTTAAGGGGTGGAAATAGGCATACAAGTAGAAATTTTTAGAATCATGTATGGGCTGAAGTCGCTCTTTGTTATATCCTTAAGGGCTATTTGGGGAAATATATATATATATACAATTCAATTTATGATTAATTTTGATTTTATCAGTTTTTTCTGTAAATTTATTATGTTAAACAAGACACAAACACAAATAGAAGGGACCCTAGACCGCCTTGTGGGATGGTGTGTCACAGTCGGGTCCATCAGTGGTCCTTATGGGCCCCTCCACTAGGCCTGTCTCATTGTTGCTGTCCCTCTTTTATGCATAGAAGATGGGACCTTAAAGCGAAGAGGTCATTGTGCTTACCAGATCCACTTCCATGTGGGAACAACTCATTGGTGACCCCAGCTAAGATCCATTGATCTGGCCAACTTAATCAGGCAAATGATTATTACACCACAAATGTTTTTCAGAAGCACTTTGAGCTTTTAAATTCCTGCTAATGAAATCATTTGCAATTTGGAAAACAATCCAAACAAAAAGGCTGCATTTTCTTCAACAACCAAACATATTTATCATTTTTTTTTTCCTTCTTTTTTTTTTTTTTTTTTTTTTTTTTTGGCCTTGGAATGAAACACAAGAAAACATTGAAAAACACAAATCATTTGTGTCATTCCTATATAGATGGAAGGGTATCAGTGGCTGCTAAACTAGGGAACCATTCTGACAGGCGATGGTCATCGAGCCTTCTCCAGATTTCTTGGCATAGAATCTCCTGTACATGGAATCAACTTCAGTGAGGTAGTAAGTGCCGGGTGATAAGAGGCTACTGTCCTTGCTTGTCACGAAGTCCTTTCCCCCGTACCGGTGCTCCATTAGCTTCATAGTTTCGTCAAATTTTTCAGGGGGAAACTGCATATGAGAAGTGCACATCTTGTTAGGACTCTATTTAACAGATTAATGATAAGCTGATATGCTTATTGTGAGTTTGAACCATTTTCCAGGAAGAAAGGCAGAGGAAAAAAAAAGTGTGAGGGATAATGGAGAAAAAAGCTTACAAGATGAATGAATTCTATCGATGACAGGATTTTTTTTTTTCCGAGGCCTATTTCAGATGTCTAAGTATTAAGATACGTATAAATTTTGTAGGGGAGAATATGGTGCATCTTTTCTCTTCTCCTGAAGTGTCCTAAAAGCAAGCGGCAAAGTTGGATTCAAAATGTGTTTCCCCACCCTTCCTACGGTAATAGTGCTTTTTCTTTCATTTTGTACATCTTAAGATATGTTTGTATAAGCAAGTTAAATTACCTATATTACATTTAGATGCATATAACACAGTAAATTGTATTGAAAACACCATCCATAGACCACCAGAATTATGTCATTTATATCGTAAAAACACTGGGGTGGCCAGGCAGGCAGAAAATTAGGAACATGGTAACTTAAAGAAAAAAAAAAAAAAAAAAGGAAAACAAAATTATAAGGGCTGTGAAAAGGAGAAATACCTCATGTCTTGATTTCAACTTCCCAGAGACATTCATTACTGTTGCAATGTTGGACAAGCTAAAGGGATGTTGACCATCCCAAAGTTGGAATGAGAACATTGTCGAAGTTAAACCACTTCCATATGAGAACATTACTACCCGTTGGCCAGCCTGGAAATTATAAAAGAAAAAAATCACAGTTGTTTTTTTCCTCTTTAATATAAAACTAACGCTGAACTTGTAAGAATCGAACTGTGCCAAAAAGTAGTCAAAAGTGTTCTTACCAGTGTGCTATGCTTGTTGTGAAGAAGGGATGCCAATGCTGAATAAAGAGATGCAGTATACATGTTGCCAACTTGTTTGGGTAACAATGTGCTTGGTTGCACCTTGACATCATATAGATGCTTTGCAACTTGCTGCATTGCCTAGATTGAACAATATGAAGAAATCATCAGCAACCAGCAAGAGGCTCAGACTTAGCAACCATGTTTTAGTAAAGGACCAAATTAATGAATGTCACAATCAGAATGGACCTTTTCAAGATCCCGGCTCTGATAGCTCTCATCACTAGATAGAGCAGAAAATGGGGCTAGCTTTTCTCTTGCAACCTCTTCAACATAGCTGATCAATAAAAGAAAACGCAGAAATTAATCATAACTGATGACTGTGCATCAAATAAGTTCCTTAAATTTGAGTGGAGATTGGCAGGTGCATTAAAGCAAGTTTACGTATTTGTTCTATCTTAATTGCAAACTGGAGTTTATAAAAGAAAATTCTGCAATGTTGCATTCTCATGGAACATAGAACATATTTTCTGTTTAAAATGCATTACAATTCACAACTTGAAAAAACCCACAGAGAACTTTTTTTCTTTCTTTCAAACTTTCATTTTTCAGAATCCATTGTGTCCCCAAGAAGCACAGATTCATCTCCAGGCAAAGCCCAAGGATGACAGATAAGTGGTGAGTAATGTTAGTTTCCAATTTTCTCATTTTCAACCATGTTAGAATCATGGAAGCATTATAAATCAACCATCGAGTAAAATGTTTCTAAATCTAGGTTGATTGGGGAAGTTAATTCATGGCTGAAGCTAGGCAACAAAGATCACTAATGACTAATAATGGAGATTTCAAAACTATGAATTTTTTCTCAAAACCCAAATAATAAAATAAAATAAAATAAAACTCAGGTGTCAATTCTGAGTTTAGAAGGTTAGAGCAGCATCAAAAGTCTCTCCAAATTTTTTATTGTCCACTCTCAAAAATTTATGACAAGTGCTCTCCCCATACTCTATTAACTAAGAGTAAGGAAAACCCAACTCAATTGACTTTGGCACAATGAAAATCCCATAGCCAATGCCTTCTTACATATCACATTTCTATCCAAGGCTCAAATATCCCATTTCCAGCTATGAGAACAGAGGAAGCCAGAGTGCTTTCTGAATTTATAGTATGAGCCAGAGAGATCTTTGTCAAGACACCTGTTACAAGATAGATTTCTTTTGAAGATAAACAAAGCAAAGTGAGATCGTCACCTGGCATTCCTTAAAAAGTCATCAAAGTACAACCGAGCAAAACTTTTCTGCACAAGCTACAATACCAGTTCAAGAAAGAATAAATATATTCTTAGTATTCAAGATTTATCTACCAAGATGCCATAAAGAATATTGCATAGCAAGATCATAATTGCATAAACTGCAGTACCTTGTTATATGGAGAATGAAAGACAAAATAGTCTGCATTTGAAATTGAAAATGGCTTGCCCTCCAATTTCTCAAACCTATAAAAAGCAGAGTATGGCATTATTGTGTAACATATATACACTAAATCTTCATCAGGAGCCAATTTTCATCGTAAAAAGAAGCTTATCAGTGGAAACTTACTTATCAGAGAAACGCTTGTAGCAAGAATCCAGTGCCATGAGATAGCAAGTTTGTGAAAGCTTTCCATCAACAACCTAAAAACACAAATTGAGGAAAAATAAATTATTTAAAGAAAATTAAGCATTAGTTGACATTTCTGTGACGGGGGAAAAGGCACAGGGAAAAATAAAGGCAAAATGATTTCATAATTAATAAGCATAACACTTTTCTTCTCTGTTACCAGTGCAACATTTTTCTCTTATAAAAAACATCATAAAATCTGCTTACCTCCATAAATTATAGTGTAGATGTCGGGCCACAATGTTTTGATACAACAGAATCACATTTCTTTTCTTTTACTTGTATAGAAGTTTAATCGAAGACAGAACCAAATCAATGTTAAAATAAAACATCGAATTCCAAAAGGCCTATATGGTTTCAAATTATTAAGGAACAAAATATTCACTCTGGAAGCCCTATTTGTGGGACATATAAATTTTTTTTCCCTCACACCAGAATGAGGAATTATTTCTCATCTAGGTCTAATCACTTCCACTGATAGATACTCCATAGTAAAATTTAGTAATGTACAATAGCACTCTCTTAGATGAAATGAAAGGTTAGCTCACACATGCAAAGCAAGATCTAAATGCCCTTTATATTCTTTTTATCTGTTTTGGAAACTATAGTGATTTATAGCAAATTGATAAATATAAGAAAATATGAACATTATCTTATGTCTTCTTAAACTAGAGCAAATTAGACAAAACTGAATTTCAAAACAGAGAAATCATGGATAAAAAGTATAGTTTAGTCCAAATTATTAAAAGACAGTCATATGTGTCAATAAAAATAACAGAGACAATGTGAGGAAGCATTACTGGATATTCACTTGCAAGATTGGGCTTGTAAAAATCATAGGCATGAGACATATAACTGCCTCTAAATTTGCTTTCAAAAGCAATAGGTGCATCGGGCCCTATTAGCATGGCAATGGCAGCTGCTCCTCCGGTTGGTCGGGCTGGCCCTTCTGCATAGACCTGAAACAAGGAAGGCCCCTCTAAACAAATAGAACATAATTACTTTAATGCATCATTAACATAGAGATATTTTCTACGGATTTAGAAATATGCACATAAACACAAAATGCATATTTTTTTTATTAGGATAAACACAAAATACAAATGGCCCTCGCAGCAGCAGCTAGATTTTTGTTGTGTATTACCAAAACTTACTCAATATAAGAACTCGTATAAAATAATAATACACCAAGACTTGTTCAAATTTGGAAATTGAGTTCCATAATGAAATGAAGAATCAGAAATGATATAGAAGAGAGGGTATTAAACATTACTTCTTAAGAAATATTCAAATGATCAAAATAATGAAGCATTCCTTCAAACCCCATCCCATTGTCCAGTTACAGTGCTTGAGAACCTATGTTCAGGACTGCAATTCATATGCAAGCATTTTTGTTCATAACATGTGGTAGAATGCGAGCAGTCTAAGAAACTGCAAACTTCATTTCATGATCTTCCATCAGTAACTGATTCTAATGACAATGAAACCTTATACACATACAAGAAAGGAATAAAGTTCAGTCCCAGCAGCAAAGAGATCATACCGCACTATCTGTGCATACCACAAGCCCATAGCGTCCATCCCACGAACTACTCTCCACCCAATTCACACAATTGAATAAAGCTGCCGTCCCCCCGTAGCATGCATTTGATGAGTCAACTCCTTCAATGTCTGTATTACCACATTCCTGTTTGTTTACATGAGTTAAGCAGATTACTATCAAAATTGAGAGGTAGAAATTTACATGCTTTAGAATATATCTCTGCACAATCCATATATGACATGAATTATATCAAGAAATTCTCTTTTAATATATAAAGGAGAGAGTGTACAATCAATATCATTCCAAACCTGGGTGAGCTCCCAAATTCCACAGGATCTCGCTCAATTGAGCATCACTTCAGTCTCTATGGAAGTCAGGCCTTTTCCTAGCTGATGTTAGCTTACATAGGTAAACCACGGAGTTTTCATGACACTGAATTGGCTCACATTCAAGTGAGATCCTAATTTTTGACCAGTGTGGGTCCTACCACAACAATAGATTATAATGCTAGAACTTCTAAAGTTTATGTCAAAATTTTAATTTGTGCATTTTCCAATTTCATGCCTTGGGTACGAGTGAGTAGCTTGATAGGTTTTTTACCATATCCATTAGGTGACAGGCTTGATCACAGATTCACAGCTAGCCCACAAAGAAGGAAAGCTTTTCTAAATGGAAAGAAATAATCTGAATTTATAAGAAAACGGGAATACCTCAAAAATTTGCATCAGGAAGGTCTTAATGGACTTGCTCTTGTCTATCACTGTCTCGCTGCCAACTTCCAGGCGACCAATTTGTTTTCGATCAATCCCATATTTCTCAAGGAGAGAAGTAACTGCTGTCAAACTGAAAGCCAAAAGTTAAAGAGAACTATAACTCTATAAGACCAGCAGCTATTACCAAAAAAAGTTTTTTTCTAATAGTTTACAATCATAAACAACTTCATATTAGGATTGAAGGTAACCAAGATTTATATAAGTTATTTTGACCTCTACCAAAATGTTAGGGATCAAGTGAAGATTAGTAACCTCATTGAAATGACATCTTCCACCTCTGTACAAAATGCCAAGCAATCTTGTCCAAGCCCAATAGTGTATTTTCCTTTGCTTGCACCATCATGAGCCTCCAAAGCTTCCTATATATGAACATTACGAAAAATATGTCTAAAAAAACGTAAAATGCATCTATGAAGGAAAATGCATATTAAAGTAATATGATTTAATAAAACCCTTATATTGATGAAATTGAAAAAAGGCAGAAAAAGTCGTACAAAACGGAACAAAATGATTTATTCAGCAAACAATGTGGCAGTACATATCAAAATTTATAACACTGGTTTTTTCTATATTTAGTTGATTTGCCAAAGAAGCAAACAGAAGGGGCCAAATTTGAAATCGAATAGATCAAAGCGAAGCTTCCATTTTATTTGGCCATATTAATTATACATCAAGGGATTGATAACGGATTACATTATTATCTTAAGCTGTTTTGTTGTTGAGAAACTATTGGAAAAGAAAAGATATTAAAAGGTTTTGAATTATAGATTTATAAGTACATGTTACCTAAGAAAACTAGAACCTCCACTAAAATGGAGCCTGATACTACTTATTGGTCTAGTTGACTTGAGTTTTAATTACTTTTGGAAACTAAATAATAATAATAATGACACCAAATTTTGTTTTGGCATAGCAAAAGCCACACAAGTCCAAGTATGGTACTCAAACTAACTAGCTTCTTGACTCTGGTAACCCATGAACTAAGAAGCATGAACACTTCCTCAGAGGTATCGTAGTGGTGTTAGACATGACACGCCTTCGACACAACACATCTCTCTTCATCTCCTTTTTCTTTTTCTTCTTTATTTTCCCTTTTTGTCCTGTCTTCTCTATGAAAAATTCAACTAGGATTTTCAAAAAAGATACAAAGGGACGTGTTTTGAATGATCTATGTGACGCTACATGATATATGCCATCTCCCCCGCCATCCAAGATTTTTGAGGATTTGCTACGTCAATGTGTCCGTGTCATGTCGTGCCACAACTATGTCGCATGTTTGTATCCGTGCTTCATAGCGCACGAAACAAGAGCATATCAAGGAGATGGGAGAAATTTTTTTATCTTTTATTTTTTTAAAAAGCCACACAATCACCACAGAAACAATCGTCTAGGTTATACACTCTTGGCAACAATTCACGAGGAATCAAACCAGTGATCAGATCCACTATTCAAATAGTATACTATAATTTTTTATTTTTTATTTTTAAATAAGGGGATTTTGGCGACCTGATGAACGCCCTAGACTCCCTCCCACATCTCAACGAAACCCAAACCCATGCTTGGTTACAAACCATTGCTCTAACCCAACCATGATTTTCACTACTCCAATCACATCTGGGCCAACCCCAAGTTAGCTCTACCCAACCACCCTTCAGCCTAGATATTTTACCATGAGTTGCATCACCAAGAAAATGAGAGAATTCTAAGGAGAATATCACTCCCTCAAAACCTTTTTCCGACTAAAAAGGATTACATTGTTCTCTGCTCTCTCATTAAACCTCTTTCCCTCCTTGCATATCAGGGTAAGTTAAAAGCTTACTTTATGGGTTCCCGAAAAACCGCTTCACAAAAGAGTCATTACTCATCACACCTAACGAAACAATTAATGATGGTGACTCTATCAATTAACACAACATAAAAGATTTACGTGGGCTAACACAACCAATTATTTTGCTGCTTAGATTATTTAATTTCCGTAGCAAGATTACCAGCAGCGGTTCATTTCCTTAGTTTTTTCAGCAACCAAACAGAGGGTAAATTAAAACCACCAAAATGTCAAAACTAGTGATTTCTTAAACTAATGCAAAAAGAACAAATCAATGAGCACAACATTTAACATTTGATATGATTATAATAAAAGAAATCCAGGAATTATCAAATCTAAACACCACATTTACATCTCTCTTTCACATATCGGCTCCCGCTTGAAGTTGTAAATTATGGAATAATAAGAAAGATTAACGCAAAGTCCTAGCTTAAACGCCATTAACCTCGACTAAAATCATATTAGAACAGAAAAGCATGGCTTCATACATCAATCACAGAAGAACACGAGAAATCGTCTCACCTGCTGAACACACGTAGGAGGGAAGTATATATCCATGGCCAGAATCCCAACATTCTTCGG
>JAESVK010000400.1:1384674-1407695 GCA_017140935.1 Hamamelis virginiana
TATATATATATATATATATAGAGAGAGAGAGAGAGAGAGAGAGAGAGAGAGAGAGAATCACAGGAGCTGTGGAGGAGAAGGACTAATGGACTATATATATAGAGCGAGTATACAGGCATGTACATGTGGGGAGGAGAGGGCGATGCAACTGGTGAGACAACGTGGAGAGTTTCGAAGGTTGGCGACTGACGAGCAAAATGAAGACCCGAAATTCTAATTTTGACACTACTTGTACCCCTAATTTACAGAATCTGCCATTTAGAGACTAGCATTCATAATCTAACGGTTATCCATTTAATTAATTTTGATAAACGTCTCAACTACCATTCCGCTTACCGCGCGTTGTTGGTATCTGCGAGACAGATCGAGGAACAATTATTTTCCATCCTCTTATCACTATGGAATTATCGTCTCACATTGATAATTGGACAAAAATTTTAATGCCACTCGTGAGTTTGTACGTCCGTACAGTTATTAATATGACAATTAACAAATTAGAATGCAGTTCAAAAGTATGATACTACAGTTCAAAAGTATGACACTACTTGTACCCCTAATTTGTATACATTAAACAAACTGTTGAAATTTTTCACAGTCTGTATCTTATAAATCGACTGTCAGATCATTGTGATTTTTGGTATGTCTGTAGTAAATAGGAATAATATTCAATCCAACGGTCGGTTTTTCAAAACACCTATTTACATTGGCCAAAATGCCAAATAAAAAAAGATCTGCACCATACATGATCCGCAGCCAAACTCTTCCAGTAAAAAATTGCATTTTTTTCATTGCATCGCGGTGTGGGTACAAAATGATATTGTGCTGATACAAGTTAAAGCAATTTTTTTTTTTTAACCAATATAAGGTAATTTGAACCTACTTTCATTGAGATTTGCATCTATATTAATTTCCAAAAATATGAAATTATCTGCAAATTCCGTCCATTACGATAGTCAAGTCGTTGCTAAGTAGGTTTCTTCCCGTGGATACAAAAGGACTTCATGTGTATGTTAAAGTCTTTTCGGTTAATGAATTTTAAATTCAATTATTTTTATTATTTTTTAAAAATTTTATTTGGGATGCAACACAAAACCACATTGAATTCTTTTTGTATTTTATTTTTAGCATTTTTTTAAAAGGGAAACTTGTAGTCTTCTAGGATTTCGTCGGTAGATAGCACTCCACGGGGTAGATAGATGGTGTGACTCATGATTCATCGACTCCATGTGATGTTGATGGTGATGTTGATGTTGGGACTTGTACAATTTTTAGAGGAAAGTCTAACATGGGTGTACATTTAATGGGTTATGATTAGGATATTCCATAAGTTCACCTACTCTTTTTATCAATTAATTTGATAATTTCAACAACAAAAAAGTTAATTTGATAATAATTAAACAATAATAAGAAAAATATTTTTTGTAGCTCATCAATCATCATCATATTGATTTTCTTATATGAGAATTATATAAATATGTTATTTTATATTTTTTAATATATATTTTAAAAATGGTAACTATTATTTTTCTTGGGGATAATTTTGACACAAAAATAAGTAAGTACAACAAGCCTCTGTTTAATTTTATATATTCATATAAAATGAAATTAATATATCATCCTGTATAATATAATCCTGAGAATAACTCAATCATGTAAACACTTTAAAGAATAATAGCATCTTTAGTGGAAATTAAAACTCTTATTTGAGCCTCCAATTTCTATATTTGGGAGTGTTACTGTATCAAAATGGGATTTTCTCTCATATTTGGCATCACTGTACTCCAGTTGACTTTAAATTAGATAAATTATAATGTGAACTATTTGGATGAAAGTGACCATTGTCAAAAGATTTTTTAAATCTGGGAGACATTGATAATATTGTCAAATTTGAAAACTATGAATGATGCCTCATTGGAGTAACTTTTTTGCCGTGATTCCCAAATCTTGTCAAATTTGAGAGTTGTGGATGACACCCAAATTTGAGAATGGCAACCTAAATGGTAGTCCAATGAAAATGCCCTAATAGCAATCTTAAATGAAATGAGCATTATTCCATGATATTTTGGTGTACACTTGTCCCACACTACAATTATGCATGTGAAAGAGAAATAAAGTCATCTATCTGTATTATTTGAATAGCAATGTGCCATGGGCCATGAGTCAGAAAAGTGAATGGACAGTGGAAATTGGGACAGGATGCCTGTCCTTTCTCTTAACTTAAGCAAAGCAGCGCCATCAAAAATGGATTATTCGTATCACTTTAAATCAACTCTTTTTAACTAATTTGTACAATTTGTTTTTGTTTTGTTCTGAAAGATATCTATATATATATATATATATATATATAGGGATAGGTGATTTGTTCCTCTAATGATTCTATTGGAATATATATTCACATTTTAGCATCTGTGATTCTTTCTTTTCTTCTTTTGAATACAGTGAAGTGAGGAGATTCGATCCTTAGGCTTAGTATAATTCTAACCCATTTTCATTTTACTCTCTCATAAAGTGGACTAACCTACTAATTAGGGGCTTATATTATTGCCCCAATGGCTTATACTTTAACTTTGTACTAAATCTTTGGAATTACAATTGTCCTAATTGACTCACATGTCTAGTCACATGCTTAATGTAAATAAGTAAAAAACAAAATGTAAATGAGTTGGCAATTAAGTTACGTTTACAAATAGTTGGGACAAATACAATAAGGAGTTTGATTTTGCTGCCGGCAAAAATCAAGTACTCTGCTAAGACCTTCAAAATCGTATTATCACTTTTTACGATTCAATGGTTCATATTAATTAAGGTAAATTCAAAATTTTGAGAAATAAATAATTTTGAAAATTGTTTTTCTTTTAAAGTGAATTATATGGATAGTTGGATGGTAAAAAGTGATAACATGTCGTGATCTTGAAGGTGTTAGTAGTGTACTGGCTTTTTGTCATTCGGAAGCAAAACCAAACTTACTCTAGGATAAGTTACTGTGTATTTTCATTTCATTTTTCTGTACTTTTAACAGTAGATGAACTTGGCAAATGAGAATTATATCGAAACATATTGGTGTTAAGAGTGGACTCAACACGTCTCGATGAAATTCTTATTCCTACCGTTTGAAATATGTCTTAGCTATTTTTACTCCTCAAACCCCTATTTCTATTGAATATTAGAAATAAATAGCAATGTTATTAAATTCGGACCGGACCGGCTGGTTCAATCGGTTGAACTGGGAACCGGTTCCCTCTCCGGTTGGTTTAACCCACAAAAATCCATTTAAGTTAAAAACCGGTCAACCCGGCGATTGAACCGGTTGAACTAGTTAAAAAACCGGTCAACTCGTTTATTTATTTATTTTTTAGATGCTAAAATGACTAAAATAGTCCCAATTTTTTTTTAAATCTCTTAAAGCTAAGAAGGCTAAAAAGGCAAATTAGTCTAAAAAAATTCCAAATAGCAAAAAGAAACCCAAGCACCTAATTTAATACTCCCTCCGTCCTACAAAGATAGGCCATCTTTCTTTTTTTGGTTGTCCCAAAATAATATGCCACTTTGAAAAGTCAAAGTATATTTTTTTCAACTTTCCCATACTATCCTTTATTCTTTTTTTAACTTTACTATAATACCCTTATTCTTCTTTAACTTTACCCAATCTCAAAGTCCAAGAAGGGTAGTTTTGGAAATAGTCAAGGTAAAAGGATGACAAATCCATTCATAATGAGTTTTCTTAATATGCGCGCATTGAGAAAGAGGCCCATCTTTGCGGGGACAGAGGGAGTAATACAATATTCTTATATTGCATTTAAAAAATATATATATAATAAAGATTGATCAACAGTAATTATCAATTTTCAATTTTGATGACCGCACATAAATTCAAATATATGAATTGATTGTACAAATATTTTAAAATATATATATTTTGAATCATTTACAGCTTTTATTATAATAATTATCAATACCCGATTGACCCGACGGTTGAACTGGTTGACCCTTAATCCGATAACTTTTCTGATTCGATCAATAGTCCGGATTTTAAAACAATGATAAATAGCATGCAATAGCTTGTAATTGCTGAATGCTGATCCCTCGTGCACTTTTTGAAATGTGAACAGTGGACACACTTTGAGCAGCAATATGCTCTCTTTGAAATGTACCCTTCTAGATTTTATTCATAGGTGCAATAATCTCAAGTCCTTCAAGCCAATCCATGCACAGTTAATTACTTCCGGCATTGTCCGCCACGACTTAGCTGTAACCAAGGTCGCGGAGTTTTTCGGAAAATACGTTGATTTTGTTGATTACGCATGTGAATTTTTGAATCAAAATGATGCAAAATTGAGCTCGTTCCCATTTAATACATTGATTGCCGGCTATGCTAGTGGCAGTGCGCCGCGAGCGGCCGTTTTGGTTTATAGACAGATAGTGCGAGATGGGTTTTCGCCGGATATGTATACTTTTCCGGTGCTTATGAAAGCATGCACCAAGTTTTTGGGGATTGGAGAGGGTGAAGAGGTTCATGGGGTGATTGTTAAGTTGGGTTTTACGTGTGATCTATACGTGCAAAACTCGTTGCTGCATTTTTATAGTGTTTGTGGGGAGTGTAGTGGTGCAAGTAGAGTGTTTGATGACATGCTTGTGAGAGATGTTGTATCTTGGACTGGTTTGATATCTGGGTATGTGAGGGCAGGGTTGTTTAATGAGGCTGTAGCATTGTTTTTGAAGATGGAAGTTGAGCCAAATATAGCGACTTTTGTTAGCGTGCTTGGAGCGTGTGGAAGATTAGGATATTTGAATTTGGGGAGGGGGATTCATGGGTTGGTTTATAAGCGTGTGTTTGGGATAATGGGGTTGATACTAGGCAATGCTCTCATGGATATGTATGTGAAGTGCGAGCATTTGTGTGAGGCTAAGTGGATATTTGATGAGCTTCCTGAGAAAGATATTGTTTCTTGGACTAGTATGATAAGTGGGTTGGTGCAATGTAAGCGTCCCAAGGAGTCGTTGGAGTTGTTTCGTGACATGCAAATCTCAGGTGTGGAGCCTGATAGGATTATTCTGACTAGTGTGCTTTCAGCTTGTGCAAGCCTTGGGGCTCTCGATTATGGCAGATGGGTGCACGAGTACATTGACCGTAGGGGCATGAAATGGGATATCCATATTGGAACTGCTATGGTTGATATGTATGCCAAGTGTGGCTGTATAGATTTGGCAATGCAGACTTTTTATGGGATGTCTAGTAGGAATGTCCTTACATGGAATGCCTTATTAGGTGGTTTAGCAATACATGGACACGGCCATGAGGCAATTAAACATTTTGAGTTAATGGTTGGAGCTGGGATAAGGCCTAATGAAGTGACGTTTCTGGCCATTTTAAGTGCTTGCTGCCATTCTGGATTAGTTGATGAAGGTCGTAGGCACTTCTATAAGATGATAAGTCAAGACTGTAATCTTTCTCCGAGATTAGAACATTATGGATGCATGGTTGATCTACTCTGTAGGGCCGGACTCTTGGATGAAGTGCAGGAGCTTATTAAAACAATGCCCATGCCACCTGATGTGCTCATATGGGGAGCTCTTCTTAGTGCTTGCAAGTCCAAGGGGAATGTTGAACTTTCCCAAGAAATATCAGGCCAACTACTTGAGCTTGAGTTACAAGATAGTGGGGTATTTGTTCTTTTGTCCAATATATATGCCACTAACGAAAGATGGGATGATGTAACAAGGGTAAGGAGGTTGATGAAGGAGAAAGGTATAAGAAAGTCCCCTGGGTCAAGTGTTATAGAGGTGGATGGTAAGGCTCACGAATTTCTTGTTGGAGATACTAGCCACCCTCAAAATGAGGAAATTCTTATACTGTTAAACATCCTTGCTAATCAAATCTACCTTGAAGGGCATTTTTCACACCCTTTCTAGAGATGGTAAGTATAATTTTGTTGCTAAGTCAAATAGCTTCCTTTTGATTGAATAGTTTTTTATTGTAACAATCTCCCAACTTGTGCAGTATTTTTTCATGTTTTGTAAAACCATATTACCTTTCTGTTATAAAAGTTGAAAACATAGGTACTTTCTAAATCATTAATTGTACATCAGGGCATGTCAAACTTATTGAAGTATTTACATCTGTGCAAATTTTACGATACTCAATTTGTCTCTATTTTCTCTCAATTTTAGTATACAAATAGTCAAATATAAGCTTACATCAATTGCAAATATGCGATGCATATGGATGCTACTTCTCAATAGATATGGGTTCATGAGTCACACATTGGGTACCCTCAGAAACAGGATTCAGCGACTTTGATTTATATTTTCTTAAATTGCTCGTTTCTAGATTTATTTATTTTTTGAAACATTGACTAGGTGATGCTTTTGGTAAACACTAAATAGAAGAAAATTAATATTTTTCCATGTCATGTGTCCTAGTATAAATGGTAGAGAAGGTGGAAACCCTATACTGAATGAGGCAGGGGACAAGTAGTGCTAGTCTATTCCCTCCCACGGGGATTTATTGAAATCTGTAAATAAAGAGGAGATAACTAAACTGAATTCAGATCTAGAAGTCACCTATAACGTTGTAAGTGGGAGGACGCTTGGCATGATTATAGTAGGACATTGTTGAAAAACAAATTTTTTAGTCTTGTCCTCAAGTCAGACTGTAGAGGTCATGTTTATCCAGCTTGCATAAAAGCTTGATGTAATAGGTACTGATAAGTTTTTGTTTAGTGCTTATTTTATCAAATAAGCACATTAATGTGAAAAATAGAGTATTTTTACCTTGAGGAATATAAAAATCCAAACTTTTGATGTTTGGGTTAGCCCCTAGCTCCGAAATTCCCTCTCATTCCCTCACTTTCTCTCATACTTTCTCATTTTTTCCACCTTGAGGAATATAGAAGTCCAAACTTTTGATGTTTGGGTTAGCCCCTAGCTCCAAATTTCCCTCTCATTCCTTCACTTTCTCTCTTACTTTCTCATTCTTTCTCTCCTTTTCTCTTTTCTTTCTTTTTCAGCCAATTCAACCCCTTTTCCAGAACTTTGGTTCTGATAATTTGTTCCTTCATTCCTTCTCTTAAAATCAAGGGGGGTCATCTTGTTTGATCATTTATAATATAAAATATAATACAATAGGTATATATAATATGAACTTTTAAAAAGCCAAGGGCTGCCATGGCACCCCCTAGGCTGGTCTTGGTTCCGCCATGAGTTTGGTGCTGCTTCTGACAGTATAGGAATCTTTTCAACAGAAGCAATAGCAGTCATGCTTTTTTTTTTTTGAATATTATTTGTTGGTTGATCTCTCAGTAAATATCACTTATTTTATTATAAAAACATATTCTCTGTTTGGGCTGGTAAAATGAGAACCAAAGATATAAGTTCATACCGTCTCATCAATGAATTCAATTTGTGTATCACTGTTTAATAGAACACATTATAATTGGATCAATAACAAAAAATAAAAGAAGATAAATTTTTTAGGTGAGCTGGGTGGTTGATGATTCTAGGGACAGAAAGTGCAGTCAAGTTTCAGGAAAAAATCTACCAGGTTTCTCCCGATGGTAGATCTGTTCTGTTGATGAAATGGAGACACAAGTATACGATATCAAAAGAAAATTGTAGAATAGTGTGTGTTAGATTGTGATTAGACAGAAAGAAATGTTTCAGTCTGAACTTCATCATCTGAAAGAATAACTGGGGCGTCTCAGTTTTGCTATGAAAATTTACATTTTTTATTTATAATTTTGAGCTGACTTCACAAACTTCAATCTTAAATACTCCATAAGATGAAAGAATAAATGAATAATTTCTTGTTCTAAATTTCGATAGTTTTCTGATTAAGAGCTGTATATCTCCAGCGCTCTTTCTCCACGAAATCCGCATCCAGGAACTGAGCAACAAAAGCCCAAAGCCTGTAAGTGTCTTCAAAATTGGCCAGGAACCCAAATGCCGCCGTAACAACTGTTATACCAAGTTTACCTTTGTCTTTCCTGTTGTTTCCCACCATTCCCTGTCCTTCGATTGCTCTTCTTTCTATAACTCTCTCCTTCTCTTCTTGATACTTATCTGAAAACCATATTTGGTGTAGGAACCCGTGGCTAAGAGAAATATTGTTTCGATCAGCAAGCTTTTGTACGAGAGCAGGGTCAACTTTTTCACCTTTCCAATCGAACACATTGAATGCCAATGCAGGTCCCCTGTCAAATTTTATCTTTGGCCCGTATAGTCTAACGAGGGAAATTCCCTCCTCCGTATTAGGATGCTGGAGCTTCATCAAAGCATTTACCAGCCAATTGATTAGGCACCTTGATCTGCTACTTATTGTCACGAGTCCCAATGAATCCACATGATCCAAGCCCCGGCATTCAATCTCTAAGCTCCCATTGCCATCGATTTTGGCTTTCCTGTGTTGTATGAAATCCACAAGTTTTTCTGATTCCACTATTTCAGATGTTTGGAATCCTTTCTGTTTTGCATTAGCTTCTCTTTTGTGTAGCTCAGAGGTCTCTTCTTGTTCGACTGTTTCATTCTGCTTTGTTTGAATGGATATAGGACCCGTAAAAGAGCTTGACGTAGCTAATTCCTCTTCATGTATCCCAAATTTAGTTGACAATTCAAGTTCTGTGTCGGTACCAGAAGATTCATCCAGCAACCGAAACAGCTTATTTGCTGGGACAAGACTTACAATCCCTGCACTTACAGATGCTTCCAGGACTGGAACAGTAGATTTCTTGACAAAGAGGCACCCAAATCCAGATGGGTTTTCCCCAAAAACCTTGTAGAAGGAACAAATGAGGAAGTCTGGGCGAAATAGAGAGAGGCCAAAGCTGTCCATGTCCTTTGGTCCCAATGCACAAGCATCAAGCAAGACATGCCACCCATTCTCCTGTGCTTTTCTCATCCATAGAAAAGGGTATCTGGCTCCAGTCATTCTAGACTGAAGTGGGAAAACAAAGAGCCCCCTTTTCTTCTTCTTCTTCCTCTTGCTCACAATCATCTTCTTCAATTTCGCCGAGTAAATATTCAGTCTCGGCCATGAGAATTCTGCTGACTTAACTCGGGCTCCTCTTTTCTCTGAGCTGCTAATCATCGCTTCCACTGCCTCACTCTCATAGTCATATACAGTCAGAAGCTTCTGACTAGATTGGAATGGGTAAGATTCTGCTAGAAGTTTAAAAGCCGATGTTCTATTTGCAGTGAAAACCATGCAGTAATCATTTTCTGAAATATTAAGAAAATCCATGATTCTTTTCTTGATTGCAGATTCCAATTCTGATTCTTGGCCACCGTGAAGCAGCTGCGTCTTCAGGTTCACTGACTTGTAGGATATACTGAAGAAGGGAGCATCCGAATATTGAGGAGGTGATACTGGCTTCAGAGGAGGAGAAGAAGAAGAGACAATTGGGGTCCCTGAGGAGTATTGATTTTGATTTTGAAGCTGGAAATGGGAAAAGAGGCCTACGCTGATATAATCAAGGCAGATATGGTTGGAAAGGGAAAGATGAAAATATTCCATGGCTCTGATTTGGTCCACTCTATTTGTTTCAGAGTATTGAGGATAAGCTTTGCTGAATTGGATGAATGATTCTTCCAAAGAAGGGAGAGACTCATGGTTGCTGAATTGGGTATTTGGGAATAAAGAGGAAGCAGTTGTGACAACAAAATTGCGACGACAAGTTGCAGAAGTGCTTCTGAGCTTGGAGTTATTTGGATTGGAAGCTGGTTCAGGCAAGTTGAGAAAAGGGTTTGAGCAGCATCCATGAAGACATATTTGTGAGGCCGCCTTCATGCAAGGTGACTGCATTATTTTTTTCCTGCTCTCTTCTCTTCACAAATCAATGGAGTTTTTCTCCTTGATCTTTTGCTGCTTCAATTTGCTTTTTTGGTTCCTCGTCTCAATCTGCTTCTATGGTTTATAAGGAGTATTTGTTGGTCTAGAAAAGTGTAAAAGGTCTTTTACCCTCTTTAAAGTTTTTTTTTAGACAGAGCTTGATGGGGTCATTCTATATGATGGTCACATTGAAAAAGTCATATTTACTCTACTGACCTTGTCATTCATGTTTCACACAGTTGACCTTGTACTATCATATATAGTTAATAGTTTTGAAGAAGCAGATCATCATGCTCTCTACACCCTCACCCTCAACTCATTCAGGGCCCATTGGACGAATTGATCTCAACCATCCATCAAGGTTTTTTCCCTTTAACATCACTCCTTTTGATTCACTCAACTGAAACCATCAGAAAGATCTTGATGAAAAATTTAAGTTTCATTGTGTTGCATCCTGATTATTTGGAGTATTGACCTTGATGGTCATGCACATCACTGTATATTTTCCCCTTCTAAAGAACTATTTTGTGGTTGTTGTGGGGGGCAATTCAGTAATATTTAACTTGTTTGGATGGCAGGGCTGGAAATGGAAAGCAACAAGCCGAAAGTGGACGGCCAGATCCGGCCGGCATCATCGTTGCTGCCTAGAAAAAAAGCTTCTTTTGAATGCTTCTCTAAATGGTGTCAATGTCTTAAGTTCTAAGATACTGCAAGCTCCAGCTGTTTTGCAAGCGACTGGGTAACACTGTCCATTCGTTGAGTGCCAAGTGTCTCTCCTACCTTTTCTGCAGCCTTATGTGCTGTCTACAAATCACACCAGGGAATTAAGCTGCCAAGGGCCCAACGCATTTAGCTCAAGGTTTCTTATGGTAAGCTCAATTGGGTTTGGTTTAATTAAGCTTAAGACTCGTTATCATCGCCGCGTAAGTAAAACAATATTTCATATTGATTATATAATTTTTATTTCCATCTATTTTATTACTTAGATATGAAAGTGTTAATATCATCTCTACTATACTGAATAACGCAGCAATTGATATGATATTACTATGTTAACAAAATATACATAATTGATTGATGTAACGTCTTATATTAAATACCATATTATTTATCATGCTGACAAAATAATTGATAAGAACTAATGTATGTTTTTTTTTTAAAAATTAAAATAAATAATATCTTAAATGACGTGGCTAATGTTAAAATCTTTTATTTATTATCAAATTCATTTTTTATTTATTATTAAAAGGGGGATTTGATAATAAATAAAAAATTTAGATAATTCATAATTAATTGAGACCTTTTTTTTTTTTTTTTTTTTTCAAGGTTTAACATTTTTCTTTCAAAATATCTGTAGGTAGACATTGTCTTAGTACAGGTGGTTCCACCAACACTCCTGTTCCACCGACACTCAATCAAAGCTCTATTTATGAGATGGAAGAATTAGGCTAGGGAGACGCACAATCTCTCTCTCTCTCTCTCCCTCCATTTCACTGTGCCTTTTGACAGTGTGTAATAACTCTCCTCAATCAATAGTCTTTTTTAAAAATGACATTTTGAAAAAAAATATATACCAAACTGACCTTCTCCCAAAAATATATACCACATGACTCTCTGATCGGGTGAAAAGGTATAAATTGCTGTTTGAAACAACGATTCTTTGAACCTGTGGTTTGTGGTTAATTAATTATAGGAATGGAGTTCAACAGAGTAGGAATTCATATGAAGATGGTGCGTATGGAACAACTTGTCCAATACCACCACGGAGAAATTTTATCTACATTCTTCAAGTGAAGGATCAAATTGGGGGCTTCTATTACTTCCCTTCTCTTGCATTTCACAAGGCAGCTGGTGGTTTTGGAAAGATTAGGATCCTTAGCCGGCCCTGCATCCCTGTCCCCTTCCCTGATCCTGTCGGCGACTACACATTTCTTATCGGCGATTGGTACAAGGCTAATCACACGGTAATCATCCATTCACATTTCTTCTCTTTCTTTAAGCCTTACGAGTGCATCTAGCATGATAAAAATAAAAGAAATAATTAACTTAATTATAATTTTACTTTACTTAATCTCTTTTCATTTATGAAGTTGAAGAGAATTTTATAAATTGATGTATAATTTAAAAATAGTGTTTTAACGAATTGTCGGTAACAAACAGACCTACCGAGCCCGTTGGATGGGACGAAGACTAATAAACATTTGACTTTTCGATGCTGTTATTATTCTGCTATGGGTAGCTAGCTGGCTCTTGCTTGGACTCGCTCAAAAAAAATTTATCAAAGTGTTAAGTTGGGGATAGCTCATTCTGAGTCGAATGGTAAAAAATTATCTGGAGCCAATACACTTTAAAGAACCGCTGTTTCAAATAGTAATTTATACTTTTTCACCGATCAGAGGGTCATTGTCGTATATATTTTGGGAGAAGGTCAGTTTGGTATATATTTTTTTTCTAAATGTCATTTTGAAAAAACACTCCAATTAGTACTGTGTCAGTACTCTAACCTCTCTCTACTTTTATAACTTCGGTTAGAGGCCCATTTGAAAACAGAAACAGAAGAGAAGCAGAAGTAGAAGTCAGTTGCGTTTGGATACTGTATTTTAAAGTGATTTTGACATTAAAAGTGCTTTTACTGTCTCTTTGGATATCATATGAAGAAGTTGCTTTTAATTATGAATTGACACAATTACCCTTGATAATAAAATTATATATAATTTTATAAATAATTTTATTTAGAAGGATAAATAATATGAATAATATTATTTAATAAATAATATGAATGATATAAATAATAAATAATTTAAATAATCTTATTTATAATTATAATTTGGGGTTCAAATTAGCAGTCCACTCCTCAATAGGGTAGATGGGATAGGTATTTTGAAAAATCGACCGTTAGATTAGATGATCGTATTATGTTTGTTATGCCTGCAAAAAATTACAGTGATCCAACGATTGGTTTATGAGAAAATTAACGGATGGATTAGGTTATTATGTGGGGGATATGAAGGGAAAGAAAATTGTTTTAGTTATTTTTGTAAGGACAATATTGGTATAATGAAAATTTTGATATCAAAAGCAGAATCACAAAAAGAAAATCACCAAAACAGCTTCTTTGACTTTTGGGTGATTTTAGAAGCTATTTTTTTTTTTTTTGCCAAATGTGTGCACAAGAAGCTTTTGATAAAGAGAAGCAGCTTCCTTGGCTTTTGCTTCTCAATCCAATCGGGCACAGAGTAGAATTTTAACAAATATTGAGGGAAAAGAAAGAAGAAAAGAAAGAATTTTTTTTTTTTAAAACTTGAATACTGACTATAATTATTATCATGACTATCGCCTCCTGATATACTTTTCAATACATCCACCATTGCTACCATCATCAAAATTTTGATAATTTTTAACACATTTGATATTATCAGTCACCACCATCACTGTCGTTATTTCAACACTAATTTATCATAATATATAGCATCACCACTGTTGTTGTAATATACGTTGCCATCAGCATCACCACCATCAATAGAAAAGGGGCGGCGATTGAATGGTGGTCCCCTCCCACAATTTGGAAATGCTTCTATAGTTGGTACTCTAATTAATGTTTTTAAATGACCCCCAAGGAAAGTTGGGGTTAGAGTCAAACGTATTCATTCAGCTTCAGTAACTTTCCACTTTTGAATGGAAGAATTTTCAACCAGCATGCTTGGGTACAGCAATCTTTACAAAAGATGGAAGACTCATTTCACTTGCACTCCACAATGCTTTCTTTAAAGTACCCCACCCTAACCCAGTGGGTTGGTTAAACTGGTTGAGCAGCTTGTCTTCAAATTTTTTACCCTAAGTTTGAGTGGGTATGCTCCCCACATTATGTCCGGGCAATGGATATTTAATAAAAAAATCCCTGAGCCAGCGCTTTACCCCCTCGTGGGCTTACCCGGCACGAACAGTGATTAGTCTCTACATGGTTGTCAGCTTTGAGGAAACACTGGGTCTAGACCAAAAAAAGTACCCCCCCCTTAAAAAAAAAAAAAAAAAAATGCTTTCTTTATGTGTTGAATTTAATTTTTTTATTATTATTATTGTAGATGTCATTTTGTAATTGGTTATAAATTTTTTATAATGGGGTTAACTTCTGATCAGACTTTTGTATTGGAAGTTTTGGAATTCAATACTCTTTTAGGTCATTGATCAGTCACGGGCGCCCCCCTCCCATGGAAAGGATTTGAAACAATTAAATTAGACTTTTATTGTTTGACATAATAAATAAATAAATAAATAATTTTTTATTAAACCTCAATTACCTTACCATACCTTTTGCATTGAGTAGGGCCAGCAATATTAGGCTACAACATTACATTAAGCAGAAGCAGTCACAGGGCAACTCTCCTTTGGCAAGTCATTGGGATTCAATGCTTACTAGCTAACCACATTACCAGCCAAGAAAGAGATGCCCTGCAACTGTTTTGCTTACCAAACTGCTTCTTCTTGCTGCACTGTGACTTGTGAGTTGAGCTGCTTCTGGGTTTTGCTTGGGAGCCCTTTACAAGCTTTATAAGCACTTCCAATATCCAAATGATCAACTGTACGAGATTTACGCTTTTAGGGTATGTTAATGGGAAATCACATAGTATGAGGCCGATACCATACGTATCGGGGAGTAACGGACGTATACGCCGTTACGGAGCCGTTACAGCTGATACAAGAAGAACAGAGATCAAAGAAGCTAGCATGGGTTTTAAACTGCAGGATGGAGCTGTTCATTGACGTTGCCGCCGATGACCGGAGCTACTGTCGCTGCCGACTGGAGTTTCTGTTGCCGTTATGGTCATCGTCGCTGGCGGTGGCTCATAACTCATTAATCTTCAGCGTTAAGAAGCTTTCAAACCAGACTTGCAGAGCTCCACTCACTTCCACACACTGCCTAGCTCCTCCGTTTCTATAAAAGCATGTGAATCTGCCACATATAGCTTTGAGAAGTCAAAGCTAATATATCTTAACTATAAAATTATATTATCAATTTATTATGTTATACAAGTATTATAAATTAACAAAAAGTATTTTTAATTATAAAATATGCTTAAAATTATTTTAAAAAATTAACTTATATTATAAGTTAATAAAAATTCTTAAAATATTTTAAAATTTTTAAAATATAATAAAATTCTTAAAATATTATTTAAAAATTATTTATAAAGATTACAAAAATTTGGAAAAAAAAATTAAGAAATCAGAAAATTTATAAAAACTGTAAAAAAATATTTTTAAAATTTAAAATGATAAAAAAATCACTCTTAAGTTGAATTATATTCACTAAAATTCTTCAAAATCATAAATATACATGATTGGTAGGTGAAAACATGTGTATTATTTTGGGGCTTGATGTGAAAACAAAAAAAAAAAAATTCATGACCGCGGTGTCCGATACCCGTTACGTATTACCCGATACACCCGTTTTCCATTACACCTTTACCGTTACCATTACAATTCGTTACCCGATACTTAAAACTATGGATGGAATAAACCAAAGAAGCAATGGCATATGCTAGAGGCTTATCCCATGGATATCCTTCAGAAGTCGTGCCTTTTTTTTTTTTTTTCCACTTTTTTGTTATTTAAAATACCTGGTAATTCAATACAAGAGGTACACTTCTTTATCTTCTTCATTTCATTGTCTTTTGATAAGACTTTTTTCCAAGCAAATGAGATTCTTACTTTTCTTCTTGTGATCTTGTCCATGCTTTGTGGGTGGGAAGAGGAAAAAAGCAGTTGAGAGGAGATATATGCTCCTCTTTGTTATGAAGGTGGGCCATATATATATATTCTTTTTTCTTTGCTTCTGCATTATTTGTTGACTTTTGGGTGTCACTAAATTCGAAGAGTATTTTGACCAAAGAAAGGGGAAATTTTTTTTTTTTCAAAGAGTACCCTGCTTTGATACAATTTTCATTTTCCTCAATCTTCTAATTAAAGACAATTATTTCATATTTTATTATGACTTATCATCACAATTCCAAAGGTAGATTTTGTCTACCAACTGTGTGTGTTGCAGTATGGCTTGGCAACATCATCCTGTTTTGTGTGTGTGTGTTGCATAATTGAACACTAGAGAAGGTGGGGTGGGGGGAGGATTTTAATTTGTATTTAATTCATAGTTCTGTTCATTTTGGATTCAAGTTTCAATATATGGTACCCAGGCTCGGCCCTGGGCTAAAGTTGCTAAAGCAGCTGCTCTAAGCCCGAATTTGAAGCCCAAAAAATAAGCCTCATAATTTTAAGCTCATACAATAGGGCTAATAGACCACAAATTAAATTCCTCATTTTAAGCCCAAAATAATGAAATACTATTAAGCCCAATCAATCATTTCAAGCTCAAATAGAAGACCACCCATTACTAAATTAAACTTTACATTTCCCACAACACTCAGGCTTCCAATTTGCCCAAGAAACTCACGAGTCACGTTCCTCATTTTAAGCCCAAAATAATGAAATACTATTAAGCCCAACCAATCATTTCAAGCTCAAATAAAAGACCACCCATTACTAAATTAAACTTCACATTTCCCACAACAGTCAAGCTTCCAATTTGCTCAAGAAACTCACGAGTCACGTCCCTCATTTTAAGCCCAAAATAATGAAATACTATTAAGCCCATCCAATCATTTCAAGCCCAAATAAAAGACCACCCATTACTAAATTAAACTTCACATTTCCCACAACAGTCATGCCTCTAATTTGCTCAAGAAACTCACGAGTCACGGGTCCCTCATTTTTTATTCTTTTTTTCTTTTCTTTTCGAATGCAGTGGAAGAAGATGGAGATATTATTTTGTTAATGGACAAAGATCATATTGATTAGCTACAACATTTACATGGTATGTTCTACTATTACGCAATTCTTTTTTGTTGACGTACTGTTGAGGTTTGGGGTGAGCCAATTGAAAACCCTTTTCTATTTAACTATTTTCCCTGCTATAATATGCTATAATAGATATTGTTTTATAAGAAACAAAAATCTTTAACGTAGTAATTAAGATACAAATTTTCTTTAGAGTTTACATATATAGGAACCCCTTTTAGGTAGCCGCTTCAAGCCACCCAAAGCCCAGGGCCGGCCGTGATGGTATCTTAATTTTCATTAACAAGGAGAATGGTCGGGAAAGGCTTGTAATTTTATTTAGTAATTAGTAGGATCAAGACGATACTCTATGGAGATTCCAAGGTAAGATGCCAAGGAATTTTACTGCCCAAGTTGGGAGGCATCTTCAGGGGAACCTTGCTTAGTAAAAAATTATGCCTTCTGTTAATACAAACCTTCAAAATCACTAATTAATTTGATGTGCACAAAGTTGTGAAAATTGCAGTTCATCAAATTTTATAAATGATGGAAATTGAGCAGGCTCTTCATGTTTTAACGAAGCATTTCAAGTGGGTATATTGCCTTTTCTGCAATAATTAAATAAGAATTAGCTAGGATTGAATTGAAATTACAGGAAACAGAGTAAAAGGACCAAATTGGCTATAAAACCCTGTCTTAGCATGGGATGTTCCACACTTCCATCATCATGAAATCCTTTCATTTCCATTGAAAATTCAAACATACCATAAGTACGTAAATTGCAAAATTTATTGGCAGGCTTACAATTAATTCTGCAACTTACCTTTATTTGGTTTGCAATTATTTCCCAACATGCTGACCGTCACTTCTTAAATGAACTTGTTCTTACTAATTAATTAATTTGCCTCCATCCAAAAAGAAATGAATCGATACTCTAAATAGAAAATATTATTCTTTTGAACAAATTGCTTGAACAATTAATTAATTCATACCTAATATTATAACAAATATATGTAAGTATCATAAACAATGATATTGTGGTGACTATTTTGCCACTAAGTAAACGGTTTAATCTGTAAAATTAGTTGTTTAATTATATGGGTTATTCGTATGTAACTTGGTTTTGCATCACTCCCGGCCTGAAACATGACATATATGACCATATATATATGTCAACTATGCAGCAATTGCCCAAAAACAAAAACAAAAACAAAAACAAAATTAACACAAATTAAATATAAAACTATCAACAGTATTTTAGAACTCCAAAACAATACACACTAATGTTAATTTCCCAAACAAACCCACTAAAATAAAGAAAGACTTCAATTCCAAACAAATCCATGACAATGAAAATCAACTTCCATTAATATTTCCTACAAACAAAAAGAGAGAAATCATCCAAATCATCTGAACATCTTCTAGCTAGCTACTTCCTCCCATTTCCAATCTCTCCTGCAAAATCCTTTCTCCCATGTACCTGCATCACATAAAAAAAAAAAAAAAACAAGTCCCATTTACATATGATCGATGAGTATAATAAGAGAAACCATGCATGCTTTTTATGATAATGATGAAAATGACAGATGATTACCTTCCAAGCATCATGACAGTAGCTTGAGGATTAGTTCCAGGAGAGAAATTAAAAGTAGAGCCATCAATAACTCTCAGTGCATCCACACCAAGAACCCTATAATCGCGATCGACAACTCTGCCAACTTGGCAACCTCCATGGTAATGCCATATGGTCATCACAGTGTCTATACAAAACTGCTCTAAGGAAAAGGACGCATTGACATGTCTTGGCCGCAAGTTGAGTGGCAAATTCAGCATTGTCTGTATAAGAGCTTGCACTGGTATGTTTTGGTACCGGTAATTTGAGAAAGCTTTTGAATTTATAATCTGTGTTACGGTTCTGATGCCTTCAACACACCTCTGTAAGTCCTCAGGTTCTTTGAAGTAGTTGAAGGTGATGGACGGGTTGTCGTCGGGGTTCGTGTTTCGAAGCTCGAGATGGCCGGCGGAGAGGGGTCCCATGATCTTCTCAAGTATGACTCCGGCTTTGATGCTTGAATTGGTAAGAGTGTTATTGGTTGCAGCAGCTGTGGCTGTGGCATCTGGGGAGTGCTGGCCATTTTTCTACAAATAAATGTACACACGGCTTAGTTTCGGTTAATTTTATCTATATATTAGAATGCTTCTCTTACGTACCTTGCGTTTGGTTGTCAAGAAAATTATACAAAAAAGTGTACTTCAACTTTCTTTTTAAGTAAAAGTTTGATTTACTAGCCATACGTTAATACCGATTTCAAGTACTAGATTAATTATGTAACAACCAAGAAAGTTGGTTAATATTAATATCTTGGAAGTGTAAGACGAAAAATTATTCAGTGTATAGGATACATACAACCTCCTAAACACATAACACTATCATGTGACATGCTCATGATAGGTATTATTTGTTTAGAAAATTATATATAACCGGCACACCGAATAATTTTACAGATAAGATCCCAAGTTCAATTCTTTTGATATTGACCATATCCATATTTGAAATTTTAGTTGAACTAAAAGTTTCCATGTATGTTAAAGGGAAAAAAAAAACAAAAAGATTTTGTACCAATATGCTTTTAGCTAGGTTTGGGACCTTATGTAGGCAATGGGTAGCCAATAAGGCCCAAACTTAACTTCAAATTGGTACCTAATCAGCTAGAAAATTAACTTGGGTGAGTCCAAGTTTCTTAGGTTTTCTTGGCCCAATTTAAAGCCTTTATAGTATGTTGGGTAAGAATTAGGTAGGAACCTGATCCGATAACAGCTCAATGCTTCCATTAGACCTTTGAACCGCCCAAGTATAACCGAACATAGACCCACTAGCCGCTTCAATATAGCTATCGAACCGGGCAATGCCCACAACTTGAATGAGGGAAACTTCGACTGGCTGAGGAGAGGGAATGAAGATGGCATTCATTGGATTATCCGTCAGTCCCCTGCCAATCATGGGCTGGTCCACCAACACAGTAATATTGTGGGTCCTAAGATCATGTGCAGGGCCCACTCCACTCAGCATCAACACTTGTGGGCTTCCAATTGCACCAGCTGATAAGATGATCTCGTTCATGGAGTCCCTGCTCAAGTATGCTCTGTGGTTGTATCCTAATGCATCTTTATATATCACACCATAAGCTCTTGGTCTTGCTTGTCCTGTATATTATTATGTTAGACCATTATATATTAATTAAGTGTCATTAGCTACTACTCTATATGGAAATGAAACTCTTTCTATTTATTTTTTATTTTATTTTTTTCAATTGATGTGATGATGCCATGTAAGCACATGCCATCTGATGACGTACATGATAGTCACATTGATGATTTCATGTCAACTACCACATTAAGTGGTCTACTAAGTAGAAATGGTAAAAAAATTGAGAAAGGTATTTCGATGAATATCACTCCTCTGATAATTATATATAAAGAGGACAACCAAATTTTGCTATCCTACAATTTCAGAGAAAGCAAACATCACATGTAGAGAAAGGGTAAAAAAAGATTGCAAAAAATGTAAAGACTGATTTAGGAATGGTATAATCCTCATTTAAAGCTATAAAAATGGAAACCCTAATAGGTAAATACCGTGCCTTGCTGATGTTTCAGTAGGGCTTTTCTTGGTTATGTATGGCTGTTTTATGAATGGTAAAGCAGCTGAGCAGGGCTTACAACCAAATGAAACCGCCAACCATAACCAGGCTACTCAAATTAGCTATATGCCAGCCCCAGAGTAGTACGTGCTATTCAAATGCATAACCCTAGAAAAGTACAGTACGTGTATATATATATATATATAGAGGGGGGTGGGTATGTGCTTCTCTGTGTATGCCAGATGTTTAAGACTTTAATTTATTTGAATTAGTTTTGTGTAAAATTACTTTTTGAGAACTATGTCTTCACATATTTATTTAGAGCTGATTAAGTCTAAGCAATTGATCTCTTCATATGTCAAAATTTTCATATTTGAGGAAATTAATTGTAGCAAAAGTTAGGGCCAACTTTGACCAATTATTCTACCCCTGCCCTTCAAATCGTTTAAGAGTGATTATCACCCCATCTCTTAAATCAAATAACTTTTGAGTTCCAAAAGTAATTTTACACAAAACTAATTCAAATGGAATCTGCAAAATTAACTCGATGAGGCCAGACAATAATACGTCATCCATGCATGGATGCATTACGTACATAAATTTAATATAGTTAAACGCATTCACGTAGGTATATATATAGATAAAGGAAAATTTCATTCGTCCTCCCTTTTTGTCTTCTCTCTTTGTCCTCCCTAGTGCATATGACCAACTTGGAATTGTTATTTCAAGAAACCGATCATTGGATTTGATATTTTACTTATACTTATCATGAATGCAAAAAATCACATTAATTCGATGGCCGGTTTTTGCAATTTTGAAAAAAATTTGTAAACAATAATGAAAAAATTGTGAAAAACCGTCGCAATCTATTTTTTGAAAAACGGACCATTGGATCAATGTGATTTTTTCCATTCATGGTATAAGTAGAGCACCAAATCTAACGGTCGGTTTCTCGAAATAATTGTTCCAAGTTGGTCAGATACACTAAGAAAGACAAAAAGGGAAGACGAATAGAATTGTTGATAGATTAAAATCCTTACCTTGCACCCTAAACAAGATTTTCTGAACTCTAGCATGCAAAAGAACAGTAATCCTCTTTGGATCTGCATACTCCAGCAAATCAGCTGCAGTGTGTCGATGACCATCTCGATCGAAGATTGTCCCTCCAACTTTAGTCCCATAAATATGATCATATGTAAATCCATTAAATGGATGAACACCCACCTCAAGCAATCCATCTCTCACCGCCGATTGAAACTGCAACATCGGCGGCTGAAAAACTACCTTCTTTTCAACCCATTCATACGACTGATTAACCAAGCTTTCTTCCCAACCCAATTCCCTCACATAGTATCTACTAGCCCGGGTATAAAACCCGGCGTTTAAGGCTGACCCGCCGCCTAAAACACGAGCACGTGTGTTAAAGACGCCGTCCTCAGAGACGAAGAGTTGGGAAGGTGATGTGGGAGAGTCGTCAGAAAGAGAGGCGGCAAAGGAACCCATGTTGGTTATGTTAGGATTTCCATAAGGTGAGCCACCTCTTTCGAGAACTAAAACGCTAGCGTTTTGAGAAAGAGTAGCGCCTAATGGACACCCGGAAGTTCCTCCGCCGATGATTATGTAGTCATAATAAAGTGTTGGCGGCGCTGTTGTTGCTTCTTGAATGAATGTGTAATTTGGAGCTGCAGAGAGCGAAGAACGTGCATGGTTTAATAACTTTGAAAATTTTACTATACAATTTAATGATTCAAAGAACACATTTGAAATTTTTTTAATCACAGACAAACAACCTTTTTTTTTTTTTTTTCAACCAACATCGTGTCCGAGCTAACTAATCTTGCTCCACACACGTACGAGATCATTGGTCCATGAGGTCCTATAATGTCTGAACCACTAGTTCTAACACTGGTGGCTAAGAGAATTTCAAAGTTGGAATGTCTAGATTTACAGGTGACTCTTTTATCACCAGGCCAACTCTAATTCGCTAAGATGATATTTTCTTTTGATGAAAAGTAAATTAACTAGTTTTCTAGCTGACCAAACTCTATAGTAACATATTCAGTCAAATTGACATTAATTTCACTGGTTTTCTGTTCATAAATGTGTGTGTGTGTGTATGAGAGAGAGAGATCGAATTCAATATACCTGTGTCTGAGTAACAGAAGCCATGAAAGAGGAGAATTGCAGGAAGGATAGCACCAATGAATCTCCACCAGCCGGAAGCCATTATGTTTCTATTTTGAGATGTATGCAAACACGAACGTACACAAATAAATATGGTCGATGGGTTTTCTGTGCAAAACCAAAAGCCAAACTAATCATATTTATATATGTTCAAAGTACAGAATCGATCTCGGCGGCATTACATTCTCCCGGACCCCCTGGTGCAAAGATCTCCATTTTGTTTTCTTCGGACTTTACAACTTCTTGTTCACCAATATTATATTAATTGCACTTATATATAAAGAGATGCGCAAGTCCTTGAAGCTTGCTGAAGTGCATGGGATGTAATTACCAACCAGTCCTTAATTCCCTTGTATCCCCTCCCTGTTAACTAATCCTTTTAAGTGGTAATTAATCAATGCTGTTCTTGTGTAGAGGAAATTGTGGAGCTAAATAACAAACCAAGTCAACTGGAGGAAAAGAAGGAGGACAACCAACGTACCGATCCAATCTTCAGGTGTTATCTTGAAATAATCCTCTGGTTGTTATTTAAATTTTGAAAT
>JAESVK010000400.1:1417695-1483236 GCA_017140935.1 Hamamelis virginiana
GGGGGGGTGAGGTGGTGGAAGTCTTTTGCCGTATTCGTTGTGGGGAAAGTGTGGTTGAATGACTCGGCGACGTGTTATTTCCTTCTTGGATATGATGTTTGAAGTGTAATCTGGATAACCTTTACTTCACACCAAAATTACTAAAAAGGACTTCTTCCTTAAGATCTACTCCGGAAATGATTTTTAATTTCTAAAACCTTCATTAATTAGTGTTTCACGAACACTATTTTGAAAACCGATAGCCGAATCACTGTAATTTTTTACAAACATAACATACATAAGAAGATTATTTAATCCAACAGTCGATTTTTAAAATACTTATCATGTGTGAGAAAAGGTGAGTACGATTTTAAATTAATTTAAAGACGAGTCCTTACTTGATCATACAAAAATGATCAAGTAAAGACCGAACTTTAATCTTAATTTAAGGTCCACTTACCGTTAGGATCGTTATTTTGAAAATACCGATGGATTATATAATCTTCTTATGTATGTCATGTCTGCCAAAAATTACAGTGATCAAATGGTTAGTTTTTAAAATACAGACTGTTAAACAATTGTTACAGCATCCAACAATAAATACTTTAGAGTGTTTCACAAATAATATTTTGAAAACCGATGGTCGGATCACTATGATTTTTAGCAGACATGATAAGAAGATATTCTAATCCAACGATTGGTTTTTTAAAATATCTATCCTATGATCGAGAAAATTGTAAGTGTACCTTAAATTAATTTAAGGACGGATAATTAAATGATCATTTATGTCCAAAGCAATGCTCAATCTAGAAGGAAGATGTTCAACTGCCGTAGGAACTACTCACATATTTATATATAAATATAAATATAATATAACCTTTTGACTCAGGAGGATAATATATCTATGATGATTGGGTACCAGATGCACCTTGCATGATGGTATATATTCTATAATAAAAGGTTAACTGATTTTGCATGGTCTCTCAATTCATAGTGTTAATGTATATATATATATTGTATATACGGTATAGTATAGGATAGTTGTCAGTTGCCTATATAAGGCTCATTACTTCATTGTACAAAACATATTATTCAATACAGAGTTTACACTTTTCTCTCATTCAACACATAGAATGCGAAATCCTTTGCATGCTCTTTTAATTTCATTCCTCAAAAGATAGGCACCAGATATATGGTGGGTCTAATTATGCACACGCATTGGGTCGTCAAAGGATTAATTTAATTAGTTGAAAGATATAGGTATATATTCTGATTGAAATTTTTTTTTTTAATTTTTTTTCAATGTAAATTAAAAAATATATAAAATTGGAGATTAGAGATAATCTTAGCTTTTTTTCCTTTTTTTTTTTTTTTCAAATGCACCCTTATTTTTAAAAATTGGAATTACTTTTTAACACTTGAGTTGCTTGAAGTTAAATGGAAGTAATCTGTTTTTGAATAAAAAACTAAAATGGAAGTAATATATCTAGCTTCCTTGATTTGCCTTCCAAACATTCCTTAATTAATTTAATGTTGTTGAACTATCTCTTGGACAAATCAAGGGATCAAATTCCCAAATAATGACCTAGTTGTCACGTTATATCTTCTAAATATTTATTATTAGAGCAAGGGTCACATATTTTCTTTCGTTTTTAATTATGACAAAATGTTCAAAACAGGAATCGCATATATATTTCTAGAGGGTCACATATTATCTTTCTATTTAATTTATGACAAAATGGTTCAAAACAGAAATCGATCGACTGATTCTCATTAATGCATGTCAATCCATTTCTGCATATATATTAAATGCGCTCAAAATTGAGCTTTCAAAATAATAATTTCATAAAGTTTATGTAAAATCACTAAAAATGTTATTTTTTTTTGCATGACGTCTATTTCACACATGTTATCATCAATTTTTCCAGATGTTTTCGACATTTTTTGCATACTTTCTTTATGTTATATTTATTTTTAGTACCAAATTCGATATACATTAGTAGAATTAGTCATGAAGATGAGAGTTTGTTAATGCTTATAAATGTCTAATTCACACATCTTATCGTTAATTTTCCCACTTATTTTCGACATTAATTTTTGGCATAAATACTTTCTTTATGTATTACTGTATTAATTATTTTTGGTTGTCAGTTTCGGTTATTCCTGACACAAAATATAGGCACCAATTAAGTGTAGGGTAACATGGGCAAAAGGGTATATGAAGAATTCGGTATATGGCAGTTTGAAAAACTGAAAGGTGCTGGGGAGGGAGAGATTGGGGGTGCATGAGTTGTGTGGGCTGTGACCAATTAATTGCGTGAAGAAATTGTCCCCTTTCCACTCACCACCACCCTTTGAAAAACTGTAACCATCAACCGCCCAACAAACACAATTAACCTAACCCATAAACCCAAAACATGGGGGAGGATGGACTTCTTTCTATGATAATGATAGGCAAATATATAATGCATGGGACCAAAGAGATATGTGACTTGGTCCATACCCTCTTGGCGTGCTTAAAATGGACCTATGGGACCAGCTGACCTAGTCTTTCCTTTTTGGCTTCAATGAGTAGCTGACCTAGTCATTCAATTTCATTTTCATTTTACATTGCACAACCAAAAACCTATCATGTTGGGTCGTTATAATCAACAAGCCATTCAAACCTTCAACTCGATCATATATAATCTACAGAAAAATCGATCAATAAGGCATTTGAAATCTTGACTCATTAATCTGTTGACACGAGTAAGTCCATTGTTCAGTCTACAATATTAACTAACACTCGAAAAATCAAATTGCTAGCCGACCTATCCCTATGAGGAGAGTCATAAAATGAGGCATTTGAACCTTAATTCAAAGTTGCTAACAATGATTAAAATCAATCTTTTAAAACCTAAAAAAGTTCACTGAACCAGAAATGCAGCTAATTATTTTGGGTTCACCTCAGTTAATTAAATAAAGGAGTGGTGGTATGTAGTAGGAAAAAGTGGGTCCATAGTATTTTTATGAGATAATGTATTTTCATACCATTGTTGGCAAGAAGTATATATATATAGTGTGTGAATAAATTTGAAAAATGGGTAATTAATAATACCAAGAGTTCTGGATTTTAATTAGAACCACAAGTCTGTATATGCATTTGACTTAATGTCCACCATCTCACCGAAAGACCAAACCCTGGCCTTATTAGGTGCTTTATGCACTAACTGTTACTTTATGAATTATGATGATATCATTGTCCACCCTCTTATTATCTCCTTCGAAGCATTGAAATGGGTCGGCAGATCACAAATGATAAATAAATAAATAAAAAACACTTAGGAATACTCTACCCTAAATCATAGCAACTAAAGCAATACTCTTTAAACACTTAGGCACCGTTTGGATTTATTTTTTATAAGTACTTATTTGCTTTTTTAAAAAATTTTCTAAGAAATTATGTATTGCAAATTTTTAAAAAAGTAAATAAGTAGTTATGAAAAACAAATCCAAACGGTGCCTTAGTAATTGTGTTCGAAAATCTCATATACGGTATTTTTGTCTCTGTATTCCATCGTGAAAAGTAAAATCTCTCTCACTTTATTATGAGTAGGTTAAAATTCCATTCCATCGTGAAAAGTAAAATCTCTCTCACTTTATTATGAGTAGGTTAAAATTCCATATTTCCTTTGAAAAGGAAAGATATAAAGGCATTGAAAAAACTAAGGCACCGTTTGGATTTGTTTTTTATAAGTACTTATTTGTTTTTTTAAAAATTTGCAATATGTAATCTCTTAGAAAAATTTTAAAAAAGCAAATAAGTACTTATAAAAAACAAATCCAATTACATATTGGAAATTTTTTAAAAATCAAATAAGTACTTATAAAAAACAAATCCAAACGGTGCGTAAAGACTTTAGATGGCTCAACAATGAGCTTTAAAAAAAAAAATTGCAATCTTATATTTTAATTTAAAAAATTACATTGTCATTATTACTAAATAGTCTTAGTGCTCTAACAAATTTATTTAGAGTAGGGTCTGTCTCTCAAGTCTCAACCATTGGTTGACACTTTCCTCAGATGATGCAAAAATGTTAGATTGACTTGGTCTTGATTCAAGGCATGCAAATCAAATTGATAGAAGGCAAAGTCAAAGAAAAAATTCACCCTCCTTTTAAGTTTAGAAAAAAAATATACCGATATTCATTCAAAAAGAGAGACACACATGCATACCTGCATTCATATTTTACTATATGTCAAAAGGAAAAAAAGATTAAACATCAACATCATTATCATCCTTCGTTGGATAACATCTATGAGAATTTTCATAGGAAGACTTGAATTTAATTTGATGCAATGATAAAAGGTTTGAAAAGAATTGTTAATGGTCTAATTTTTCTCCAATAGCTGCACTCTCAAAATTCATTAATCGTCAACCCTTTAAAATAGAGATAATTGGCCTAAAGTCCTATTTTAAAAGTATTTATTGGCTAAAGTCCACCTAAACATTTTTTCTTTAAAAAAGTCCTCTTTTAAATACTTTTACTGCCTAAGGTCCTTTTTTATTTTAATTCATTATTTTTAGGACAAAATTGCCCTTAAAAAGATTTAGAAAGAGGCGGAAAATTGAATTGACGATTAACTCCATTAACTCCATTAGAATATTCCGATCTCACTCACGAGATTCGGTATGATAATAAGGTAGAGATGTTGAGTACCTATAATATTCTGATCATAATCACACGGTTAATACAAATGAAAGAGGCGCATATGCAAATGTGCAATGAGAGAGAAAGCGTGAGGAGAAGGCAGAGTCGTTGGGGGCCATGGCTTGCCTTGCAAGAAGGGTTTCTAACTGCTCCCTAAACAAATGAGTAAATGGAATTGACTCGATGACTCGGTAATCCAGGCTTTAATGCTAAAATTTCTAAACTTGTGTATGGAAAATTGACTCATGAGTCATGACTCGCTTTTCCGGAGTAAACCGTGGATTTAGACTCATTGTTATCTTCGCACTAATCAGAATAAGCAGTGGAAAAGGTTGATCGGAGTAACGGATTGAGCAAGTCCATGCGGCGAGCCATGGTGCTGACGGAAAATTGAGCAATGAGGGCGTCGAAAATCAATATATGATAATAAAGATGTTTTTCTTTGTCTTTAAAAAAAAAAAAAACCAATCGCAGGTGAAGAGATAATATATTTTTTATTTTTTTTTTGTTTTTTTAAAAAATTTGGAAAAAAAAATATTGCTGCTATTTTTTTTTTTTTTTGTTTGTGGCGTAGTGACTTGTATTTTCCGGCGTAGTAACCTACATTTCCGGCGTAGGAACCTGCCTTTCCGGCGTAGCGACCTGCGTTGGCGTAGTGACCTGCGTTTCCGGCGTAGGAAACTAACGCTGGTCACTACATGGTGTGACGTAGTGAACCGGAGTTTGGGGATGTAGGTGGCATTGAAGGTAATTAGGAAGGAGGGGTATTTTTGTCCAATTCATACCAAAAGGACTTTTGGAAAGAAAACTCTTTTGAGAGAACTTTTGGCATTAAAATCTTCTAAATAAGGACCTTTAGCCAAATTCCTCTTTAAAATACTACAAATTATCTCATTTTGCTTTGATTAATTCATGTTAAATGGCACCATATATGATATTGTTATACCATAAATAAATGGGCCGGATAAATTCTAAGTGGGCTTAATTAATTGGGCCACAAAGAATAAATCCAGCAAAGTCACAAGAAGTCCAATAAAATTCAGTGAAGACAAAGTGTAGATGAGATCCAAATTAGCCAAGCTCAATCCAAGAAGAAGTTAGCATTAGATTTTGACCAAGTCAAAATCAATTTAGAGAGAAAAGCTAACAACAACACCACCAGCAAAGCAAATTACGTAGGAGAGAAGCAGCTATTATCTCTTACTTTCAAGTGAATGTTAGCATGCATCACGGAGCATTTTCCCCAACTACAACAAAGAGTGGGTAGCAAACACAACGTGGGGAACAAGGATCCTACACCAAGTCAACAAGATTAGCACCAACTGAACACAAAAAGTCCAGCACAACCATCTCAACAAAATCAGAAGGGATTAGCAAAGACCAACAACAATCCATATGTGGAGAAATCAGCAAGCACAGTTCACTTGACTGAGTCAAAAGAGGCAGCAACTTCTCCCTGTTTTTAAGGGATGTGGCAACACATGATCAGGAGCACTATAACCATGATTCAGCAAGCATGAACGTGGAGAGAGAGCCAGCAGCCATGGAAGTTTTGTCTATAAATATCATACTGAAGGCTTAAAGAAAAACACCACTCAACGTCACAAAACTCCTGCTAGTTTAATTTCTTTATCTAGTTTATCTAGCTTCTAAATATTTCAATTTCAGCAATTGTTCTTCAGTTTATTAGCTGTCATCATTCTTCTTTCAATGGTAATTTGCTTCAATTTCCTTAGAATAGCTTGTTCTTATTTTAATTAAATTAGCCTGCTCTTACTTTAAGTAAATTAGCTTGTTGTTGCTTTGCTTTAGACTACTTTTAAATTAATCCGTTCTCCTTCAGTTAATTCAATTGCTTTTTCAGTTATTGATTATTCACATCACACACTTTAATTTGATTGCTAAAGTCCTATTGGTCCTCCATAGGCAAAAAGAACTCTGATAAAGGGAAGAATCTCAACCCTTTCACAATCGCCTGTTATTCGTTCATCCATCATTGATCTTAAGGTGGCTTATTGATCCGTCAAAAATCAATTTGATTGATTTCTTGACTTTCCTCTGATTAATCAGCGCCCGGGTCAAAAGGATTGACTTGATTTTGAACTCATCTAGTTCTGGCACGCTCACGTACACCGAAGGCCAATTTTTGTGCAAACAGATATAAAGAATTATAATCTAGTCAGCATTAGCTGACTTAGTTTGCCAAAATCAATAAACACTTAAATGACCGTTAGATCACTTAAGTGACCTAAATCATCGCTCAAATGGTCGAGATCTAACGACCATTTGAGTATTTTCTGATTTAGAGCAAAAATCGGCATTTATTGACTTGATCATTTCTTATTATATAATAATCAAATGAGTTCAATAAATATAAGTTTTGATACAATTTTTAACATAAAGTATACTAACAATAGTTTATATATGAAACACTCTTAAAAAATAGTTTATTACTTATCTCTCTTAATTAGTTCTTTACTATCAATAATTCTTTATATATATTTTGTTAGAAAATTATATTTAAATTATCTAGAATTTGATAATATTGTGTATAAATAATAAACTATTAAAGTTAAATAATACTAATATAATGTATAATAATTAAAATAGTCATGATTGTTCTGGCCACGTTTAAAAAATTCAAATAGTCAATATGGGATGTAGATTATCTGCTTGGGTATGCTTGGTGCTTGGGTGATGTGGCATGATCTGAATAGTCTGTACATTATCCGATGAAAAACAGACCATCCAGATCATGCCACATCATCCAAGCAAACCCAAGTCCAAGTAGAGGATCCAGATGCGTCACTATGAGTTAATTCAAAAAGATAATGTGCTTGATTTAAATCAACTCATCCCACCCGGTGGGGGCGTACGCATGGTTTGGATCGAGTAAAAGTTTGGATAATTTCTTATCGTCACTCCTTGAACTGCAGTACTACACTGCTGCTCACTAGACGGAGGTAGAGGTTCCATTTCCATAACCATAACCGCACCCACTCGTCATGAAACTCGCACGACCCATTACGCGTCTCTTCACAACCTCCTCAACGACCCCACAATCACAGAGAGCGCCCAAGAACCCAACCTCCATTGATGCCACCAAAGAGCTTCACGCACACCTCATCAGAACCCAATCACACACCGACCCATTTTCAATCTCTCACGTGATCAAATCATACGCTCTCTCTCCCATTACTCTTCATAAAGCCCATATCGTTTTCAATCAAATTGAACGACCCACACTGTTGGTTTGGAACTATATGGTTCGTGGGTTGTCACAGAGTGAGGAACCCGTTGAAGCAATCAGTATGTATCATCGTATGTATCACCAGGGATTGGCTGTAGATAATCTGACATTAATTTTCGTTTTCAAGGCTTGCGGTCGAGTTTTGGATGTAAAACATGGTATGAAGATACATGGACATGCTTTGAAACTTGGGTTTGAATCGTATCTTTATGTTTCTAATGCTTTGATTCATATGTATGCATCGTGTGGTGATTTGGGTCTTGCACGGAATGTGTTTGATAAAATGTCGGAAAGAGATTTGGTATCCTGGAATTCATTGATTTGTGGATATTGTCAGTTCAATAGGTTTAAGGAGGTCTTGGGGCTTTTTTATGCAATGCGAGTAGCAAATGTGAAGGCGGATGCAGTGACGATGGTGAAGGTTATTTTAGCTTGTAGCCATTTGAATAATGGGGAAGTTGCAGATTCGATGGTTAAGTATATTGAGGAAAATTATGTTGAGGTGGATGTTTACTTGGGAAACACTTTGATAGATATGTATGGACGGCGTGGTTTGGTAGGATCGGCGAGGGAAGTGTTTGATCAGATGCGTGAACGGAATATAGTCTCTTGGAATGCAATGATAATGGGGTATGCAAAAGTGGGTGATTTAGTAGCAGCGCAGAAGCTTTTTGATGCTATGCCGAAAAGGGATGTGATTTCTTGGACTTCTATGATTACCGGGTACTCTCAAGCAAACCAATCTTCTGATGCGGTGAGGCTTTTCCAAGAAATGATGGCAGCTAATGTGAGACCTGATGAAATTACAGCAGCTAGCGTGCTTTCTGCTTGTGCCCATCTAGGAATGCTTGATGTGGGAAAGGCGGTCCATGACTATATTTGCAATCATGGTGTGAAAGCAGATGTTTATGTAGGGAATACTCTGATAGATATGTACTGCAAATGCGGTTTGGTTGTGAAGGCATTAGAAGTGTTTCATGAGATGAAAGAGAAGGACGATGTATCATGGACTTCAGTCATTTCAGGCCTTGCTGTGAATGGTTTTGCCAATTCTGCACTTGAGCTCTTCACACAAATGTTGAAAGAAGGTATCCGGCCAACTCATGGAACCTTCATTGGGGTTTTACTAGCTTGTGTTCATTCTGGCTTGGTAGATAAAGGAATAGAATATTTTGAAAGCATGGAAAGAGATCACGGAATAGAGCCGGAAATGAAACATTACGGGTGTATGGTTGATCTCTTGAGCCGCTCCGGCAACCTAGACAGGGCATATGAGTTCATTAAGAAAATGCCAAAAGTTCCAGATGTTGTTGTATGGAGGATACTATTGAGTGCTTGTAAGCTTCACGGAAATCTGATCCTAGCTGAGATTGCCACAAACAAGCTTCTTGAATTGGATCCGTCTAACAGTGGGAACTATGTTCTCTTGTCTAATACTTATGCAGGTGCAGATAGATGGGATGATGCTATAAAAATGAGAGAATTGATGAAGGAGAGGGATGTGCAGAAGCCATCAGGATGTAGTTCTTCCGAAGTAAATTTTGTAAGTTCGAGTAACTCTCAAGAACAATGTACTCTTCAAGTTTAGAAGAGGAATCATTTTAGTACAGTATCTGAAACCAAGGATAGTTCCCGATCAACGCATTCTGTGAATGGACATTTACAGGAGATAGATGTGAAAAGGAGCCAAATCAGAATGCCAAGCATGGAAGCATCGATAGTCACCTTTTAGGTTGGAAACTATTAGGTGGAGGACCCAAACTGGTATATGAAGATATAGCATGCCCTTTATTTGGACGATGTGGGATAGAGTGGATTCTTCTACAAGATGATTGCTTCTCCGATGGTAATTATTGAACAAATAGTAAAAAGGAACAAACAGAAATGAGCAATTGGCATGAACCACACTATCATATTTACGTAACTGGTATTGGCAACAAGATGATCCCCGTCAAGTGCCCTATCCATACATTCTCTGAGAAGATCATTTATCATGGAGATGCCCATCCCAGCCTGAAAGTAGGGTGGTCCTATGAGCTCTGATTTTGTAAAGTAGCCTGATGGAGTTCCAGTATTTGGAATTGAAAAGTAATCAGGATGTGAAACCCAAATATCTAGATTTTCATTGAACTTGGTTTGTATGTCAATTTTCTCTAGATTTTTGGCTTCAGTAGGTTTATACCCTCCTTTTAGTTCAATGACAATTCTCCGGAATTGAGTGGTCTGATCATCTGCTTTGGGGTGGAAGTTGGGGCATGTGGGGGTTGGAGGGGAAGAGAAGATACAGGTCAGATGTAGTTTTTCTTCTCAGGTGACAAAGGAATCTGTTTAGTTTATGGAAAAGACTATTGAAAGGTTCTTATGTTTGCTGGAAAGAGTTCTCGAAGGCTGGCTTGATTCTTAAATCCAATTATCATTGACATTTAATGCAAGTCAAGCCGAAAAAAGAAGACTGCATTAACTCCTGAAATAATCTTTTTATTTAAGGTATTAAACTGGGCAAACTTTTTAGGGTGTTGTCCAAAAATTTGAACTTGTTCTTGATGCTGATGGTTCAATCATGGAACTGAGCATGTGTGGCAATATCAAGAGGGCAAGTTAAGCAGGCTCTATGGCTTTTGCAAGCATATGTGATGGAACTCATGGGAAACTATATATGTAATGGAAACTATATATGCGATGGAAATCATGGGGTCATGGTCATTGTTAGGGGTTTGAAAATTGAGGGATAGAGACATTGCAATCAAAATAAGCAAATTCATCATGGATCCTAAGTTTTCAGGGATACATCATGTTCAGATAAGGCAAACAGAATAGCTTAGCATCTCTGCTCTTAATTTGCAGTACAGTTGTTGATGCAGTTCCTTCCCCTGCTGAGGCCCGTATGTTGGAGGACAATGGTGGATATTGTAGAGGATGTAATTAAGCCCCATCAGTGAATTTTCTATGGCAATACTCTAGTCTCCACTGCAGCGAAAATTATAGTTAGAGAAATAGAAGAGCAAGAACAGGAACACTGATGCTCTCTGGTTAGTTGGAGAGGATACTAGGTTGATGAGAACTAAAGAAGTTACTCTGTGTTTGGCTGGCCAGACATCCGAGGAAGAGAAGAAAATATGGAACAAAATTGGAGAAGACTGAGTGAGTTGTCCTCTGTTTTATTGTAAAGAATAAAAAAAGACCAGTTGTAACGCAATTAAAGGAAAGAGTCATTTCATAAGTATGTATCAGGCCGAGAAAACTACTGATTATCTAGCAATGATATTAACATTCTAATTGTTACGCCTTCTTATTCTTCATCATGATCATCGTCAATCATTATCATTTTTGACTTTCTAGCTGTAACATTTCATGTACCAGTTCTTCATTAACAATGATAGATCAAATTCCAAGCAGTGACCTATAACTCACCCTGCCTGCATTTCATGAATCATGTGAGCTGCATCTACAGATTGAACATGACCTTAATGGCATTACCACCACGAGCACTGGTTTCAAAAGCATCTTCGACGTCCTTCTGTGTGAACTGAAACCTGTGAGTTATAAGGGGCTTGACATCAATCTTACCACTCCTCAAAAACTCAATGCAGAGCGGCCATGTGTTCCTATACCGGAATATGCCAATAACATCAACTTCCCTACCACCAAGAAAAAATCCATTGCTGGTAAGTACATAAACTAAAAATAGAATAATTTTAAGAGCAACCCAAAAATAATAATTTATTATGGCAGCTGTTTTCTTATTTTTAACATCACTTTTGGGGAGTTACAGATTCTTGTTTCTGTTTAGTATTTGGGAAAGCTAGCAAATGGAGGAAAAGAAAATGAACAAATAAATCTTACCCCTTCATCCATTTTCTTGACAACCAAACAGAGTATGGAGAAAAATTATAGATCAAATACCTTGCAGCAGCTGGAGTGAGAGGGAGAGTCATCTCGCTCTGGCCCAATCCAACAAGGCAAACTCTGCCACCTGAACGAGTGACACTCAAAGCAGTAGACATTGTTTTATTAAGGCCAACACAATCAAAGCTCACATCAATCCCAGCACCCATGGCAGCTTGTATCTGTTCCACTTCTTTGCCTACATCCTGTTAAAAAAAAAAAAAATAATCACTTCCATATTAAAACCAAAACTTTCCAAGTTTATACAATTCATATGCAAAAGAATTTCTCGGTAATTTTTCTATTTGCCAAACAATTTTCAGTGTCCTCAATGATTTAATTAAGAAACCTGAATATTTGTTGAGACTTGAACGATCTCATTAGCACCAAGTTCCTTCGCAACACATAATCGATGATTATCTACATCGACGATCACAATTCTGGGAGCACCAAAAGCACGAGCTGCTAGCATGGTAACAAGGCCAATAGGTCCAGCTCCCACAATCAATACATTCGTCTCAGGACCAATTTTTGCACGGCGACAAGCATGCACTCCAACACTGAGTGGTTCACACATTGCCCCTTCCTCCAAGCTCACATTATCAGGCAGCTTAAAACACAAACTTGCAGGATGCACCACCTAGGAGAGGGAGGGAGAGAGAGAGAGCATTGGTTATTTAGACACTGCTGGTGCTTGCTAAACATATCATTTTGGACAATTACCTTATTGGCAAGACAACCATTAGTTGGTGGAGATCCAAAAAACTTCATCTGTGGGCATAGATTGTAGCGGCCTTCTTTGCAGAGATTGCATCTGTGGCAACTGCTTCCAGGCTCCAATGCAACACGGTCGCCTACTGCTAGAGACTTTACTTCGCTCCCAACTTCTTCTATGATCCCGGCACATTCATGCCCAAGTACCATAGGCTTTTTCACAATAAAATTTGCACATCTCATGTTCTGCTTAATATGAAAATTAGCACATTCAAAGCAGTGGCATTAGTTGTTATTACTGAAAGATTTAGTTTCAAAAGAGAGAGATGGGGTGTGACAGTTGAAGATCATTTCACCTTGAAGTGATGAACATCACTTCCGCATATGCCAATGGTTTTCATCCCAACTCTAACATCATGAGGGCCTAGCATTCACAAAATTCATTGCGAATTTCAAATGAGTATCAATTGCCTCTTCTTTATAATTTAGAAACACAATCAATGCGTCAAAACTAGTTACTCATACAAATGATATGACATGTCGTATTAGTTCCTCATACATATTAAGCATGATATAACATTACTAGGTCAACTTTCGAAAAAAATTAATAAAATTTTAATCCATTTAGACAAGCCTAGCCTGTTATCCATTTTAGACTTGTTAGATGGCCATACAGTGAAGTGGTCCATATTTTAATACAGTTAAAATCCAATCTTTTTTTTTTTTTTTTTAATTTTTAAGTTCTAACATGTCACAGGACTTGATGAAAAAACATTGAACCCTTGAGCATTGGCATATCATTTTCATTTTCAAAGCATGGTTTATCCAATTTTGGGTACATAAAATTTGAATCCTAGACCAGCTGCGACCACACCCAACCCCTTTCATCAAGATCTAAGTTATAGCAACAAATTTAAGGTCTCCATTTTGTGGACAAAGAAGTTCTCTTCTTTCAAATATTATTATTATTATTATTATTTTCTTAAAAGGAACGATATTCTTATTAAGAGAAAATTTGGGGGAAAAGTTAAAAAGGAAAAAAGAAAAACAGTACTGGTGTGTGCATAGAATAAATAGGCAAGCAAAACTTTACCAAGAGGAGGGAGATTGAAAGGCTGAATTTTAATGGTTTTGACACCAAGCAGCCAAGCAGCCATGTTCTCCTCTCCTTCATCTTTGCCTTCCTCGATAGCCCTGCCACCATCTGACATTTTTCTCTCTCTCTATCTCTCTCTCTCTAGAATTGATGTATGTATTGATGATCAATAATCAATAGAAGTAACTTATAGTGGTGGACACATTTCATTTACCACTTAAATTATTACCTGCCAACCCAAACTTATCCTGATGTTGAGTGAGTCACTCTTGTCTTCCCTACCTGTCTGTAGCTTCCTTCAAGCATGGCCCAATAACCAACAACATCTCACCATGTAGCAGTGAAAAATGTTACAATTGGAAACCTACTATTTTACCAGAATTTTTTATTTATTTATTATTTTTTTTTTTTTGTAACAAAGTGAAAAAGAATAATTGTTTAAAAGAATTTATTTTAAATTATTTTTTGAATAATTATATAAAAAAAGGATTATTTAAGATACAATATACTGCAAAGTCCAATTAAGCTACATCAGGATTAAATTTTGAATAATTAAATTATTTTTAGTTACATCAGGATTAAATTTTGAACTCTAAACTAGAGGTAAAAGATGTAGTTATAACAAAGGGAATATTTAAAATAAACAAATCTTTCCACGCGTAAACTGAAAGCAATCGTTGATAAATGGAATATTTAAATATCCGCCACCACTTTATCTTTCCTGCTCAGATTATCAGAACTCATCCTCTTGTCTTCTACAGAGACTCCTACAGTCCTACTTCAAAACTAATTAGAGCACAACACCGACTCCTACAGTCCTACTCCAAAACTAATTAGAACACAACACCGACACACAACACCGAACTCTTCACAGCTTTTGAAATTTTGAAGAGAGAGAGAGGGGGGGAGAGAATGGCTAAAGGAGGGATGTCTCATGGGAGTGGTGGGGATGGAAAAGATGAAGGAGAAGAGAACATGGCTGCTTGGCTTCTTGGTGTCAATACCCTCAAAATTCAACCTTTCAAGCTCCCTCCTCTTGGTACACGTTCATATGCTGTTTTCATCAATTTATGTGAATATTATCAGTGTTCTTTATTGTTGACTTGCTTTCTCGTAGATTTCTTTATATTAATTTTCAATTCTTTTGATACCCCTTTGCTCAATATGTTTCAAACTGTTGATTACTCTGTATATTCTCTGTAATTTTTAGGACCCCATGATGTTAGAGTTAGGATGAAAGCTGTCGGTATCTGTGGGAGTGATGTTCACTACCTCAAGGTGAAACCCTCATCAATGAACTCTATGTATGAATAATATTCTATATTATTATATTTCAGATGCTTCTGTATAAAATAATCAAGAAATTTAAATTTAAAAATAAAATAAAATAAATTGATTGATATATTGTCTTATTTCTATTACATTTTCCGGTGGTTTCAGATAGATTATTATGAAAGTTAAAGAAAATTGAAAATAAAATATGAATGGGTTAGTGTTATTTCATTTTCTTTACAGATTCCTTATAGTAAATGTTTGGTTGAATTTCAGACAATGAGATGCGCAGATTTTGTAGTTAAAGAGCCGATGGTTATCGGCCACGAGTGTGCCGGGGTCATTGAGGAAGTTGGGAGTGAGGTGAAAACTCTGGTGACCGGTGACCGTGTAGCATTGGAGCCTGGGATCAGTTGCTGGCGTTGTGGCCTCTGTAAAGAAGGTCGATACAATCTATGCCCTGAGATGAAGTTTTTCGCGACTCCCCCAGTTCATGGTTCTCTTGCCAATCAGGTTAACAAAATTTTTCATCATTTGCTAATATTAGAAATATATGTGCTCAATGTTCCTAGTCACTTTGGAAATCATACTACTTGTTAATTCAATTTGTGGTTCTAATTTAACCTTGTCACTTCCATCTTTATATAAATTTTATGAGAGTCATGAAACCAGAGCAACTCAAGCAGTGATTTAGAATATGGTGATGAACCTCTGGTAATTCCCCTAATTTCCAGTCCTTTTACCCAAATTCATCCATTCATTTTGGTCGGTGAGTTATTTCTGTGTATCGCTTGACCCCAGCTAGTGATTTGGAAAGCAACAATGACAGTATAAAGTAGGTATTGGGTACTTCCTGTGTTTTTGGTATAATCCTCACTTGAAGATTAGGCTTTAGGCTACTTTATCTTTGTCGTAAAACATAAGTAGAATTTAGGATTTTGTGTTACCATTTGAACATTTTTTTTAATCTCTGGTCAGATGATTTTACGCTGTTGGACAATTGTTATTGGCAGGTTTAAATGTTAGTTTGTTTAATCTATTACCCAAAATCAATTAATAGATTAATACTTGGATTTTTTACTTAATTTTAGCATATCATATAGAAAATCAGAGCAATTATCTTGGTTTAAACATATGGTGATTGATAGTAGCATTCACGTTGTTATCTAGGATAATACGAAATGTTGAATCATGTCCTGCCTTTAGTATTTTCAAGGCTGTGAGGAAAGATATGACATCCTATGATTCTTGAACGATATAGCCTTAAATGCAATACAAATGAGAGATGTATGTAGCCACCCCCAGATAGTTGGCAGGGTTTAGTTGAGTTGCGTGAATAACACCCAAACTGATATCTGTTGTGCATCATATGTCTAGGATTAAATGTAGTTTTCATTTAGTTGAAATGTGGATGGAGTACTTTACAGTGTGAATTTAATTGTTTGGGCGATTAGAACCAGTTTTGAAATGCATTCTTTCTTGTAACAGGTGGTGCATCCTGCAGACCTATGTTTTAAACTGCCAGAAAATGTGAGCTTGGAGGAAGGGGCAATGTGTGAACCATTAAGTGTTGGCGTTCATGCTTGTCGACGTGCTAATACTGGTCCAGAGACAAATGTATTGATCATGGGGGCAGGGCCTATAGGGCTTGTGACACTGCTATCAGCTCGTGCTTTTGGAGCACCCAGAATTGTTGTTGTTGATGTGGATGATTACCGTCTTTCTGTTGCAAAGGATCTTGGTGCAGATGAGATTGTTAAAGTTTCAACAAATATTAAGGTCTCTATTTTCTATTTTGAAAAAAAAAATCTTCTTTCCATTAGTAAATAGCATGAACAAATCCCTCCTTGTTTGGTCTAGAAAAAACCTTTTTGAAGAGTAGAAAACATGCCAATAAATTCATTCTCCCAATACGCCCATTTTCATCATCATTATTTTACATGTTTGAATCATCTTGTGCTCATTTTATTTTTTGGAAAGAAAAAGTACGATGAAAATGCTAAGTGGACAAATTTTTAAACCAAATTTTTTAAACCAAATGATGTGTCAGAATAACATTGTCTTGATTTTTGTGTATTTTTGAAATGCATAGAAATCAATAATTCTGAAAAATTTTGCTCCTTTGCTTCTAAACTAACAAGAAGTGATACACACATTAGTTAGGAAGCATCAAGCAAATTTTTATGGCTATGTTTTTAACGAATGAGATTGCTAGTTCTTCACTATGTATCAGAACTCTCCAACGTGGTCCTTATTCATATTTTCTCGTTCTGCAATATCTCGGCAACTCCTTCCCATTATTTTATTCTAGAGCTTGTGGTTGCAATGTTTTTAACTTGATGTTCTACAGGATGTAGATGAAGAAGTGGTGCAGATACACAAGGCTATGGGGGCTGGAGTGGATGTAACCTTCGATTGTGCAGGCTTTAACAAAACCATGTCAACAGCTCTTAGTGCTACTAGTGCGGGTGGCAAAGTTTGCCTTGTGGGGATGGGCCATAACGAGATGACTGTCCCTCTTACTCCGGCTGCTGCAAGGTACATGATTTAGTTTCTATGATAATATTGGTTGAATCATGGATTCATTGTCACAAAATTTTGGGTTCAGGAATTAGATGTAGTTGGTAATGGTTTACAATTCAGGAATTAAGTGCTTGTACAAATAACAAAGCGTAGTAAGATTTTTAGAATAATGTAGAGAGAATTGAGAAATAAATTTTGTCACAGCAGTTGATACATGAGAACTAAAAAAAATGTTAAACCTTTTCATTTATGGGCATTAAATCCTGACGGGTATTTTTTTCTTTTGTAAAATTCAGGGAGGTGGATGTGATTGGCATTTTCCGCTATAAGAATACATGGCCACTATGCCTGGAGTTTATCAGGAGTGGTAAGATCGACGTGAAGCCTCTTATAACCCACAGGTTCGGATTCTCTCAGAAAGAAATAGAAGAAGCTTTTGAAACCAGTGCTCGTGGTGGTAATGCCATTAAGGTCATGTTTAATCTGTAGACAGAGCTACATGCTCATGCTCGGAGAAAAGGCTTTTTATGTGAATATTTAACTAAAAATAAAGATGAGCAATGAAAAATAAAAATACATTATACATATCAAATTGCTTGATTATGTCAAGCATGTACTTTTTAAACTTGTTATGATAATGATAATGTCCTTAATATTTGCATTTAAGCCTTTATATTTGCTGAATTTCCAACAAGAAAGAGTGCCCGGACTTGTTGAAGACACAGGCTTGGATTCATTTTATTAGTGGTTAGTTATTAATGGGGAGAGGCTACAAATGGACCTCATCCCACAAAGATAAACAAATGGTTAGTTATTTATGGGCAGAGACGTGTGTAATGTTTTACGAACCAACTTCTTGTATTGAGTATCCAAATTAGCGTCATGCTCATCATTCTCCCTCATATGCAAAAGTTTCAGATTTCAGTATTGTAACAAATTCAATTGAAACGAGTTTGGATTATATGAAAAACTGGGGAAAAAGAAAGAAATTTTGGCCAGAAGTTAAGGGAGAAAATCCAGGTTTATCTTCTTTTTTTTTTCCTTTTAATCTTGAGAAGTTGAAGTTTAGTTTTAAAAAATATAAATATAAATATAAATAAATAGAATTATTTTAGGAATTCAGCCATAAATTTATTACTTCAATTTTTCAGAATGGATCAAAATATTGTGTTAAACCTATTTAAAAGAAAGGGCATGAGGATATAAATCAATTCACGAGGGGCTCATATATGATTTAACATTTGTAATATACAATAAATCTATATACATGTGAAAAAATAAAATTGAGATTTTTAAATAAGGAAACTATAAAATGATGACTTTAATTAGGATTGGGTATTCTTATTTTGATTAGAATTGATTTAGAATCTTAGTATAATTAAAATAGGAAAGTCCCAATCTCCCAACACCCTCCCATATTCACGGCCACACTAGGGTTTGTAACCCTAGTGTGTCACGGCCACAAGGTGGCTTGTGTTTTATTTTTGTTGCCTTCACTTATGTTTATTAAATGTTTTTATATGATTGAATACTATACACATGTTTGAATGTCAGAACCCATATATAAAGTAGGAAAATCATAAAAATAATTAATTTTTGAGAGTCCTCAACCAACTTATGTGAGTGGCAAATTAGAAATAAAGTAAGAAAAAAAATAATTTTATTTCAAACTGAAATTAGGAATGCATAATCCTCATTAACCCGAATTTATCGAGTATACCTAGCATACAGAAAAATATTAACAAGGGAGTTATTGAACACCATAATACCCAAAAATCCCATACCCAAGAATTTTGTACAAACACAATGCACTTCGACAGCACAAAACAGTGTAAAATCTGAGACACATGTTAAGGTATGACAATAGTTCTAGGAACCAAAACTGGCATTCTCATTTCATGATTCCTTCCTTAAACTTTCACCATATGTTGGTCTTGCCAAAGAGGGATCTTCGGAGGAGTGAGTTGAACACGGTTTTAAGCTTCAGTATTGCACAAAGTAGCTACTCAGGATTCAAACATGAAATTTTGCGCTCAACAGCCCGGGACATTTAGCATTGCACTAGATAATGCCCCCTAAACTTGCACATTATATAGGAACCACAAAAAAAAAAAAATTCGAAATCAAAAAACCAAATACATGACCGCAGCATATTAAATAGACTGGTGCATCATGTAGTGGCAGCTGGTTCCGCCAACCACGTCCATACTCTCACTTGACCAGTACCATCACCGGTAAAAAACAAGCCGCCAGGACCTATCTGAATGGCTCGAACCTCCTGTTTAGCAAATATCTTGCCCCTCTCGGAAAATCTAAACCAAAATAAAATTAAAAATGATTTCATTTGTAACGCAGATAACATGTAAATACAAAGATCAGAAAATGAAAATGCGGGAAGTCTAAAACATACGATGGCAAGTCATAAGCGTGAACAGAGTTGTCATTGCATGAGCAAAGCAAGACAGGCTTGGCTTCTGAATCATGCATTCCACAAAGAGTGAGCAGGCCCTGCAGCAGGCACATCATAACATCATTAAATTATTTATATTGCAATAAATCCTGAAATTTATCTCTGGAAACAGTTTTAATACAACATTGTAAATAAAAGCACTGAAATTTGCATAAAATAATTAGAGAAGTGTTTCCAGAAAATACTAAAGATGATAAGAGTCAAACTATCAATATTTTAGAGAGCAATACAAATCAACTTAATTCAACAAGTCTTAATCCCAACTACATGAGATAGGTTACAGGAATCCTTTTTCACTATTTAGCCCTGTCAAGGGTTATATTCTATGACAAATCCCTAGCACACATCTTTCTCAATACCTCTAACTACATTGTTTTGGGCCTGCCTCCTCCTTTTGGGGCATTTGACTTGAATCAAGTCAGCCTTCTGTGCTAGTGCATTCTTGGTCTTCATTGCACGTGAACAGATTATCTTAAACGATTCTCACTCGCCTTGCCCTCAATTGGTGCCACTCCTACCTTATTACAAACACATTCATTTCTTGTTTCTTTCCTCATATTACCACTTATCCATCTCAACATCCTAATTTCGACTATTTGTATATTTGCAATTTCCATAAGAATGGGGAGCAGTTAAAACAGACATAGGATTGTAGATAAAAGCATTGTAATTGCTAATTGGCTATTTGCATAGCTAGAGAGAGAGAACACCAGAAGATATTGTGGATGGCAAGAGAAAGCAACAGCCTATGGTGGCAGCCTATTAACCTTTGTTGATTTGTTCACTCCAGAAGAATACTGGAGCTAAACCAAATTTGGTTCATCACGGGATGAAACATATCACGCCTTGTATGCATATTTTCCATTAATGGAATATTAAAGTTGAGCTCCAAACATCCCAAAAGGCAGTTATTATGGTGAAATACAGAAGCCCCAAATTATCATAGTTTACCCCTACAATAAGAATTTGCTATACTAATGCACCAAAAGAATTGAAAAATCAATGCTGGATTTACCGACTACAAAATTATATCAGTGTTTTAAAAACAGAATACATCAAACAATATGAGCGTATATAGATTGTCCTTGTTACAAGACATTTTCATAACTATGTATTTGATGCTTTGAAAAGGCTTCAATAAGTCATGAAAGTCGACAAAACTACAAATATCGCACCATAGGGGAAGCACCAATGCAAAATAGTAGACTTAAATTAACAATTTCAATTCCATGGATGAAATGAATGTAATTACAGATCCACTGATTGATCTAAAGTGAGCAAGATATTGAAAAAATCCTGGCTCATTTAAATTTCAATTACAAAGAATACATGGTAAAAATTTCAGTATGCATTTAAATATTTAATACACACTCACACATGTGGGGGACAATAAAAAAGAGGATGGATGAGGGAAGAAGTCCAGCAGAGCCCCAAAGCTTCATCTCCTTTGTTAAAGGTCTAGCTTTTCCCACAACCCAAAAGTTTCATCTCAGCAAATTCAGATATTAAAAATAATATAAAAAAAAAAACATATACTAGCCCAGCACTAAAATAATCACAATTAATCCCCTAAGTTGAGATACATGAAAAAACCATTCACGAGTGTCATGGAATTACCCTAAGCCTTGAACCTAACATTTCAATGTAGGATCACTAATATGACCACTCGAAGTTGGAGCAACGTAATTTTATATAATAATTCCCACTAATTAAAGCCAGCACCGAGAAGAAACAAATGCTCCTTATCATCAATATAAGCAATAGTGTTCAAGGTCACACATCCGAATGCAGTAACATGCCAAACAAGTCTTACTAAATGTAATATATGAACTAAGCAAGAGGAACTTCTTATACAACATACATGTTCTTCATTGTGGGTGTATGTAACTTCCAAGTTTCCACTTTCTGTAGCAACCCACACCTGCACAAATGGAAAAATCGAATGACTTAATAACTATCAAGCCTTGGTGCAAAAATATAATAATAGAAAAACAAAATAAACACAAACCTTTATTGTTTTGTCCAATGAACATGATAAAAGAAACTGATCCCAGAAAAGAACAGACATCACAACTGAAGTATGGTCTGTCAATGTACCAATGTCTGTATACACTGCAACATTTCAAGGTTCCAGACCTGAAGAAAGCACAGTCAAAAATAAAAACAGCAAAAAGGAAAAAATGACATAACCAACCTAAACTATGGTGCTTTAAATCTTAATAAAATTCCAATAAGAATAAGAGATGCTAATAGCAGAATAAGTATCATACCAAAACCAACTTACTTGTATAGAATGGTCCATGGATCCAGAGTAAAGCCTATTAGCTCCAACAACAAGTGAGACCACAGCAAGAGTGTGACCTTTAAGCGATGCAGCAGATTTCTAAATTTGAGTGAATCAAATAACCATATTTAACCACATAGTAGAGCTTAAAACCAGATTTCTAAATTTGAGTGAATATTTTTTATACCCAAACAAAAAGTTATGACTGTTTGAAATTTCGCCATCACATTGATCAAACGCTAGTAGTCATTCGATCCATAAATTCATATTTCTAATCAATAAAAATTCTCACATTCATGGATGAAGTAGTTTTTAATTTCTGATCGAATTGATATTTGTCAAACATGATCTCTATGAGAAGAACATGTAATTCAATGTTTGGTTTCACAAAATATGACCCCCACAATGAATTATTAAAAACTTATACTCCGTATAAAATATTATGTCAAAGGTTGTGTTCATTGAACTAGCCCATTATGTAATATATTCTGTTTAGATTCAATAAACCGATTTTATATACTATATTATATTATATAATATATTTAATCTTTTATATTTATAAAACGCTCGCAAGCCTAATGAGAAGAACTCATCCTTGCTCAAGCTTGGATCGTTTACTAAATGAGCTTGAGAGCTAGGCTAGAGCTTAACTTGTAAATGATATCTAAATGAGCCGTGCCCGAGCTGCTCAAGCCTTCTCACAGCCCTAATTACCATCTTAGAAGATTGTTATGATTTATGAATCTGGCAGTAACGCCAAAAGACTCTAGTGTCAGTTTTCCGGGGCAGATATTTGATGTTTGGATTAAGCAAAGGGAGAGCATCTTTAGATGTAAAAACTAGGTTCAACTGCATGGCTCCTGTTCCTCAATGGCATCAGCATCACACATCAATAAGGTTGACCATGCCATGCATATATGGATTATAAACTATAAAGTAGTCAGCTCACAAAAACATATGATTAATGGCTGTGAGAATAGCCTTAAAAAGCTCCGGTGGGGAGTGTGTTTGTGCATGTGTGGAGGTTCATGTCAAGCAAAGCACTACCTCATCAATTCCACTTCTATACTATCATATTTTACAGAACATACTCATGCAACCTGCACCATTTATTCCAAATGACATTTCTACATTACCTCATAGTATGGTATGATGTTCTCTCAAAAGTTTGTGTGAATGTGTGATCAATAGTATGTTTGTCTGTGTGTTCTATTTTTTTTGTTCCTCTCTGAGGTTGGGGAAGGGGCACAAAATATAAGAGATGGTAGCAAAGATAAAAACTACTAGCTGTAACACAGTTCTGATGATGTGGGAAATGGACAATTAATAGACAATAAGAAACTTCTCTTTGCATTGAAGAGTTCTTGTTTTACAGCACAGCTGCAGTATTCATATAATCAATAGTAATCCATCAACCAAAAAAGTTTTCCGAATTTCCTTAGCAGAATCACTGAGTGTGATACAATTTACATTTACATAACTACAATGCTAGCTACATGTGAAATACCAGGGTCCATGGGATAAAAATAAAAAGGAAGAAAACCCTAGAAGACAAATTAAGGAAAAAAAAAAAGGGACAGGAGATGATAGTTCAGAATATGGAAGGACACAATTGGGAAAATATATCTAAAATCTTTTGAAATAGTAATGACATATGGAACAGGTAGTGTCTAAAGGACCAAATTCTATGGCAGCACTGACCAGTTGGATTCCCTAACAAATAGCATGTTGGTCACTATGGCAAGTCACTCAAGTGGTTTTCAAAAGCATTTTAAAGTTAACTAGCAAGCTTGAAAGCATCGATGAAGAGACCATAAGTGAAACCCATCTTGAAATTGTTGAGGAGAGCAAGGGGGAAAGTTACTTTCGGCCGGCTGTAATAAAACCTAGTAACATACTCTGTGAGAAGAACACATACTACCGCAGCAATTACATCATTGACACCTAAAGCTCCAAATGACAGAGAGATTGTTTGTGCAACATAAAAGCCACCCAACAAGGAGATACCCCCAAAAAGTGTCCTTCGAGAAGGACTTCGGAAGTAGTTTCGTGAAAGCTCTGGCACAATTCGGATAATGTCAACTAGCCTTCGAGGCCCTTCATTCTCTTGCACAGCTCGAATACTACGAAACCCAGGTGACGATCTCAAAACAAAAAATCCACATTTCCCACTTGAAACTCTGGTTCCGGGGAGCAAGCCAAATTTGAGGAAGCCTGTAGAAATCAAACTTGTGGAATATGCCATTGAGCAGTCCAGTATCATTATTGTCAATCAGAGCTCCTTTTCCTGGAAGAAAGAACTTGTGGAGGAGGTTGTTGGTAAGATCCACTATATATGCAAAACTCCTAAGCAAGGACAACAAAGATATAAAACTATGACTGTAACTTGGGCGGGTTTAGCCAGGAAAAAAAAACAAGCCATAAGAATATTATGTCTAGATAAGAGGTCTTGACACATTTCTGCTCTATTTGAGATCAAAAAAGAGTACAGATCCATAATAGATGCATCCAAAACACATACACAGCATAATTGTGTACAACATCTGCAAATTGTCAATCATTTACAAAGAAGTTAATCACATACTTTATCATTCCAACAATAGATATATATATTTTATTGCAATCTATAAATATCTTTCCATATAAGAAATAAGATCGAAAATAACAATATGCTAGATGCATCAAAGAATCCAGAACCCAGATTAAAAGCAAAATTATGAATACAGAAATCATATATCAAAAAGACCAAATGTATAAAATCCTATGACTAAGAACCCCTGGCAAACCCTTTTCCTAAGATTGGTCCTTTTTTCCAACCCAGCCCCTCTTTTAGCTTAAAACATTGCCTTAATTATACTTTTGAGAAACCAAAAAGCATGTAATTATAAATCAAAACAAACCTATTACCAAAGTAATTGTTGTAACATTATAAGCATTAATTTAGAGCTTTAAAACAATTCCACTTTACTATTATTGCTATCTCTACATATTTATAAATCTGAAATCATCATGTTAATGTTAACCAAAATCTGCGACAACATATCAAATTAGGAAATATAAAAGTGCAGCTAACGAAATATAGCATGAACCCAACAGGCTGACAGTTGGTTTGAATTGGAGTAAATAAATGTAGAGGGAAAACTATGACCCTTTTGGCTCTATTGGGATATCGGAAAGAACATGCGTAAGAAAAAAAAATGCTGAAATTTGCTTAGAAAGAAATTCCTTAGCTAAAGAAATATAACATGAACCCAATTTCTATTGTCAATGAAAGAGGCAGACATGAACTGCATTCAAATACTATGTCTAAAACAGCACAATTAATGAGAATTAGGTTAATAGCATAGCATCTTTAACGGCTGTAATTGAAAAATATAGCACTGAAGACAACGAACGGCCAATATATAGAATCGTACGTTAATTTTAGGTAAATTAATTAGGAAAAAATAAGAGAAAATTCGAACTCAATAGGCAAAGATTACGGAATATTACCTACAAATCCATAACAAGAGGTTTCAGAAGTTTCATTTCTATCTCCAATGGAGCTCCACCTGAAACAATAACATGTAGATATATATATATACATTATTTGAGTCGATAGAAGAAGTAGAGAGAGAAATTAGAGAAAGAAGGAGAGACTGTACGGACAATTCTTGGTGATTACCGGTTTTTGAGACTGGCACAGTCGGTAACCGGCGGGAGAGTTTGCTTCAGTGGTGATAGAGGAAGAGTGATCCACAGTTCCTTCTTTGGGGGATGAAATCGTTTCTTTCGATCCTTTCGTCGTCATGCTCGTGTCACGTGCTTTCGTATACCAAGTGCATTTCTCCCATGAATGCCGCCAATATTTTACAACTTTTATCTCGCGTGGCAGGCTTTATTTGAATGTCGAGTTAGGTCTGTAGAGACCGACTATTCAACTCCACGCGATAAATTAATTGGGTTGAAAACTCGAAATAAAATTAAACTTCACACGATAAATTAATTGAGTTGAAAACTTGAAATATAATTATTTGAAAGATTAAGGGAATTTTCTCTCAATATTTCCATGATTTCTAAAAATTATCTACATGAATTCATATTTTGAGAATTTTCTTTCATGCTCCTCCATGCGCTTAATTGGATTTTTTTGTCTCATGAATAGTCAAATTTTGCAGGAATTATGCCAAATTTTTACATACAATTTCCAATATTACTTACAATCTCCAATTTACTGAGTAATCACAATCCTCCAATAATGAATAATCCTCAATTTTGATAACAATTCACAATGCCAATTTTGTTGAACAATCCTCAAATTTGCTAACAATTTCCCAAATTGTTCCTTACTGCTTACTTTTTTACATCAAATCAAAACCTTACATATCCCATCAAATCCAAAAAATGTGCCGAATACCCAAAATCATACATAATCCTCAAATTAATTCATGATCCCCAATTCCCGTATTAAACCATAATCCCAAAATTAACACAAAATCCCCAATACAGTATTTTTGTTCATAATCCCTAAAAAATGTGTAGAATTTTTTTTTAAAAGATTTATAATGTGATATAATCATGGCATAATTAATGTGATTTGACATTACTAAAATTTGGGATTATATTCTAAATAGGGGATTATATGAAATTTGGGAAATTGGGGATTATTCACAAAATTGGGATTTCAATGTAAAGTTGGGGATTATGTTATGTGAATGGCATTTTGGTCCCAAAAAAATATTTTGGTAAATTCTGAAAACATGGATTCATGTAGGGAATTTTTGCAATATATGAGAATATTGAGGAAAAATCCCCAAAGATTAATGACAAATCAAGCTAAGTAGTATATATTGTCTTGAGGTTTAGCTTAATATGTTAATGAGTTAAAATTAATTTTGAATTTGGTTCATTTAACAAAAATTTTAATGGGAAACTTGGTCAAATGTCAAAAATATTCTAGTTGTTGAAGCCTGTAATTAATTATCTCAGCAGATCATTTATGTCAAAAGTTGACTTACAAATAAGTTTGAACAAACTTTTTAACGGAAAATTAACTTGGCCAAAGGTAAAAAATATTCTAATTACTGAATTGTGTAATTCTCTCAAAAGATAATTTATGTCAAAAGTTATTTTGGTATGATTTAGACAAAAATGCCCATCCTTCTCCAAACAATATTATCTTAGTTGAAGTGAACGTGACCCACGCTTCCAAAATTCACTACGGCAGAATCAAAGTTTGATCACTAGACTAAAATCTAGAATTTACTATGCCGAAATCAGAGTTCATCATGCAACGTTCTAGAATCCTACATCGATTAGAGAGAGGAAGTGACCGAGCTTTATATGTAGAAACCGTACATCTCTTTATAAAAACGTGTTTTAAGGGGTAAGTTGAAAAAGTAAAACTGCACATGAACGAACGCACGTGCCACATGGCAATATGAAATCCTTTTTGTGGGCAACTTTAGGCAAGATGGAGTTAAAAATTAAGACTTTTGGCCATTTTTAATCAAGTTACTAATCAATCAAACTAAACTAGTTTGATTTGTCTTGTGGTCTTTATATCAAAACCCATCACACAACATGCCTGTTTTTTTACTGTATAATGGTATCATTACTCTTCTCATTGATTATGTGTTTTAGAAAATAGAAATTAATGCTTAAAATATATTCCATATTTGGGAGCAAGTGCAAGTATATTTTGATTTTTCCATGCAAATGGCCAGTTTTCAAGAACAATGGAAGAGATGTTTTTTATTGTTATTTTATGTTTTTTGTTCTATAAGAATGAAAATGATGTGTTTGTTGATGTTTATTGGGTGTTTTCTAAAAGTGCATTTATGATAAATAAATAAATAAAAAATAAAAAATTCAACAACAGAATCCAACACAACCTCAAAATTTTCATATATTAATTTGTCCAAAATATATATATCAAACATTTTCATCATTAATAGCTTAAAACTTTGAATTTATAAGATATTGTTAGGTTAGATTTTGCTTGCAGCTCTACATTGTTTGGCTAGAATTTTAATTTCATGCATTGTTAGAGGCTTAGAGCGAAAGGTCGGTAAAGGTATTATATGTGTTTGAAGATTAGTTTAGTTGAAAATTTGGATACCTAATTAAAAATATATATATATATATATATATATATATATATATATATATAGAGAGAGAGAGAGAGAGAGAGAGAGAGAGAGAGAGGAATGCTATGTTTAGGCTGTCTTTATCCAAAACTGTGTAAGGTTACCTCCATATAGTCAATTTTATATGAAAATTCATAAAATTGACCATCGGATTAGATGCCCATTCTTCTGTATGTCATGCCTGCAAAAAATTACAGTGATCTGACGGTTGGTTTTTGAAAAAACTAACGTTAAAAAAATTGTGATATTTTGATAAACAAATAAGTTGCATATTTTTCATGACGATATTTTCAAAAACCAACCGTTAGATCACTGTGATTTTTTACAATGATGACATACAAAAGATGTGCATCTAATCCAATGGTCAGTTTTACGATCTGTCATCTAAAATTGACCATATGAAGGTAACTTAGGCAAGAAGAAAATATATATTTCATTACTCCGTATTTGCCAATCCCTGCATCTATTCATGATGGAAGCCGAACAGGGAATTCTTTTTATGATTCTTTTCAAATACTTGTTTCCAATTCATTGGTCTGTCACCGTCACCTTGTATTCATAGGTTGTAGTAGACAATTTTCCGTGGCAATGTTTATGTTCCACAGACGTTGCTGTTTTGTCCCCTTTTGTGCAAACAAAATGAACTGGCGACATCATTTTGCAATGTTAAAAACGGAATATAATTTAATTATTCAACTATATTACTTTTCAGCCTTAAATTTCATGGAATTTCCGCAATAGGCCAAAATTCCACAATCTTTTAAACAGAGTTAACTTTCCTTGTTTGTAATTATCCAAAAAAATAAACTTTCCTTGTTTGCCTCTGTACTAAGCTTCTTTTCCATGATTGGACGTTATATAAAAAATATAAAACTATTGAGGTCTAACCGAGGAATTAGGCAACTGCACTGTAAAAGCCTGATTGGGAACTTCAAAAATTGAATCTGATCAGTTCTAATCTCTTTATATTATATGATTTTTATGTAAATCAGCTTACAGTTGGTTTGAAAAAAATTATATTTATGTCTTATTTTCTGGATATGATTGAACTGATCTACATAAAAAATGCATTTATCAAACAGTACAAAATAAAAACTAGACAGACTTATCATCAGCTGGCCAGGTTCTTAAGTTTGCCAAACACCCCCTAAAAGAGTAAATAAGTAACATGTGGCCATGAGAGCACTAATTAGCAAAGAAGTAACATAAGAGCAAACATTTTTTTACCACAAACAGGCACCACATAATTGTATTATTTTGAGAATTAGTAAAATTGAATCCTTAAAGATTGCTTTCACTAATAAGATTGCTTACAAGAATAATGTTTGAAGTTTTGAAGGTTTCTCATCCCTTGCCTCTCCTATAGATAAAGAGAATGAAAGAGGGATTTTCACTATAATCCAATGATTTAAAACAAGTTAAATTTAGCACAATATGATGTATTAAATGAGTCACCTAATAAAGGGTCTCATGCATTGAAGGAAATTAGAAAATAATGGACCGGATGGAATATTTAGTCCCGGATGATAAGTTGTATTTCACGATGCAAGGGTGTTGTGAATGTATTGTTGGATTTGAGGATTTTTTTTCTTTCTTTAATCAAGGCCTCCTAAAAGGTTCTACAAGAAGAAGATTATAACAAACAAAGTGTTGTGTAGCCGCAGGAAAAGACCTAAGTTTCTTGGTACAATTGTTCTCTTTTTCTTTTCTTTTTTCTTTTTTTAAATTCTCTTTATTTTTATTTTTATTTATAAATCTCCTTTCAAAGATATTAGAAAAAATTACAATTTGGATCCTAAACTATAAGTTACTTTTAAATTTTCCTTATATGATATCGATTGAAGAAACGTGCTCACCGAACTATTAGTCATTTTCAAATTACCCTTATCAAAGTTAGCCAATTGAGTTTTTGGACTGAAAAATGATGTAAGGTTTGTTATTTTTTTTTATGCAGTATTTATTATGAATTGCTAATGGGTTTACAAGCATATCGATAAAGTTTTATGAATTTTCTCAATATATTATTTATTATGAATTTTATTTCACATATAGAGAAAATAATTCATAAAAATATATTGAGAAAAATCATGAAAATTTACTGATATACTTATAGACACATTAGCAGTTTATGATAAATATTATACAAAAAAATAATATATAATATCATTTTTTACATATAGAAGATGACAAATTATAATTTAGGGGGGCAAATTATAATTTCTTCAGGATATTATAATTATAATTCAAATGAAATTTCTAAAATTGATGGTTTGTTGTCTAAATGTTATTTATAGTTAATTTTAGGTTTTAGGTTTGGAATTCGAGAATATTAAAGCTTATTAATACTTAATTACTGGTATGAAATTGGATTACACTCTTAAGGGTAATTTTTTATATATCATTTTAGGAGGAAAAAACAAGTGTAGAATACAACAAAATGCTTTTGAAAAACAAAAACAAAATAGAACAACAAAATGCCATTGCAAGTAAAAAAAGAATAAATATTTAAAACCAAACTAAATTAAAGTCAGCGTTGAAGTCCGAGGAAGCATTTAATTTCAAAAAACAGAACAGCAAACAGCACAAAGAGGAAGAAGTGAGGTGTTGGGGAAACTCCGGGGGAGACCAGGCAGAGCCCCACAGGAGGGGCTGGTCTGTCGAGCTGAGCTGAGCTGACTCACAGTTCCAACGGACTTCTTCTTCTTCTCTTGTAGCTCTCTTTTTCACCTCAGGTCGCTCCACCTCACGCTCTCTCTCTCTTTATGTGTTTATGATTTTCGACATAGGGGTTTTACATATATATGATTTTGTATATGTTTCATGAAATATTTTGGATCTGGGATGCTTTATCTCAGGTAAAATTTTCGTGGGTTTGTGTTGAATTTTGTTGTTGCTTGTTAATTTAGGGCATTTTTAGCTAAGGGTGTTGGTTCTATTGTTATTTGGTGGTGGTGGTCAAGGTTTTGGGATGAGTAGGGTTTTTTGGTTAAATGATATGTTGTAAAGGGTGGGAGATTTTGTGTGTATTAAAAAACTTGAATTATATTAAAGAACTTAAATTGAAGCTAGTCAGAGTTGATATAATTATTCTTTAATATAAAATATGATCTATCAGAGAATTTGCCCTAATGGGTTTCTTTTATTATTGTTGTTCTAATAATGAGATTATAGCATGAGCCTGAATTTTGTTACATTTTGATTGTCTAATTTCGATACAGGTGATCCATTAGGGCTCACTGTTTGATCTTTTGGTGTCTTGGGGAGTATTTTCTAGCACCATATTGTCCAGATACGCCGTATCCTTCACAGTTGTTGTTGTTGTCAAACTTTAACTGCTACCTTTAAGAAGCTTCTTTTGATTTGACCTGAAGTATGGTTTTGGTGAATGACTATGTGAGCAATACATCAAGATTTTGACTTTTAAATTTTAACATCCCCTTTCATTGGAGAAGGGTGTCGAGAAGTTCTAGATGATAATCTGAGGCCATAGAATTGTAAGCTGAGGTCTCGATTGGTATTTTGTGGATCGATTGGGTTACAAGAAATTGTTATGGCTGTTGCCAAGAGCAACAGCAGCAAAGAATCATCAATCCAACCGCGCAATTCTTACAAGGTTGCGAGCTTAACAGAAACCATCTTAGACACAAACCAGACCTCCAATTTAAAAGATCGATATGTTCTTGGAGAGCAATTGGGTTGGGGGCAGTTTGGGGTTATCAGGACGTGCTCTGATAAGTTGACCAGAGAAGTATTGGCATGTAAATCGATTGCTAAAGATAGATTGGTCACCCCAGATGATGTCCGAAGCGTGAAGCTTGAGATTGAAATTATGACTAGGCTGTCAGAGCACCCAAATGTTGTAGATCTCAAAGCGGTTTATGAGGAGGAAGATTATGTTCATTTGGTAATGGAGCTTTGTGCCGGAGGGGAGCTTTTTCACCTGTTAGAGAAGCATGGAAGATTCTCTGAGGCTGAGGCCAGGGTTCTCTTCAGGCATCTGATGCAAGTGGTGATGTATTGTCATGAGAAAGGTGTTGTTCATAGAGATTTGAAACCAGAGAACATTCTTTTAGCCAGAAAGGCATCCTCCTCACTGATCAAATTGGCAGATTTCGGTCTTGCAACCTACATCAAGCCAGGTAGAGAGCCACATATTTCTTTTATTCTCCTTTGCCAATAATGAATATATTAATCATAAATTTTCCTCTAAAAGGTGAATTGTTTAACTTTCTATGCATTTGGGTTTTGTTCAAACAGGGCAAAGCTTGCATGGGACTGTTGGGAGTCCGTTTTATATAGCTCCGGAGGTGCTGGCAGGGGGATATAACCAGGCTGCTGATGTGTGGAGTGCAGGGGTTATTCTTTACATTCTTCTCAGTGGGATGCCACCTTTCTGGGGAAAGACTAAGTCCCGGATATTTGATGCTGTTAGGGCTGCTGATCTACGGTTTCCTTCTGATCCTTGGGATCACATATCCGAATCTGGCAAGGATTTGATTAGGGGAATGCTATGTATAGATCCTTCTCAAAGGCTCACGGCTCAGCAGGTTCTAGGTAAGTTGGTTACTTTCTGTTTGCTTACTGGAAATGATCATCATAGTTTTTTTTTTTTTTTTTTTCCGCGGTAATTGTTGGATTCAGACAGTCTAGTTTGGGTTTTGGTGGGTCATCTAGTTTAAAAATTGATATTGCATCCCCAAATTGTCAGCCAGTTGGATTCTAATAGCGGTCGACTGGAAGAGGGCCAATTATATGAGATTGACGCTTATCTCACCAAAAAATTTGGGGATGGCTGGGGATGCTTCATATACTTAATACTTGGCCCCCTCCCGGTCAACCATTATTAAAATCTGGCTGGCGAAAGTTTTAGGGATGCTTGGGGATGCTGTATTAATTGTTGGGGTGCTTGAACGGCTGACCGGGTTTTACATACAGTCAACCTCATATACATTGAAGAGCAAACTTCCCTTTTTTAAAAATCGGACGGTAAATTGGTAGTTGATTGTAAAATGAATGGGTCTGTTGGAGGTCCATGAGAATAGTGCTAAAATTGTATAATTCTGTAGTATGTTGCCCTCTACCAGACCTTTTTGAGAGTCTTCCTTTATGTTGAGCCCATTTCAAAATTGTTCTACATGATTTGTGATTTGCATCGAGAGAGGCCTGTTCTTTTCATCATCCATATTTGTGTTGTATTTTTACTAAGCACAGCAAAAACTAGTCATGAATAATTCTGTGTATGTGATGAGCTCAGTAATTTCCCAATTTGTGTTAAAGTCTTATGGAAACTTTATTTCAGTACATGGAACTGAGCTAACCAAATTCTCCTTGCTATGGGTGCGGCCCATTACTGAAATAAATATCATTCAATAGGCAGGTTTCTAGTGCCCCTGTCAAGTGTTGTATAGGCCCCAAATCAAAACACTATGTCTGTATCCACCTAAACTCGGCCTAGTCATACTTGAGATTTTGATTAAATTATGGTTCAGTTTGAGGGTACCCTAACAACCCCCTTTCCTCTATCCTTCTAAAAAACTTGATTTTTATTTCTCCTTTTGTAGATCACACCTGGATAAAAGACCGTCCAACATTTTATGAAGAAACATATGAATGTGAAAACCAAAATTGTGGACAATTGGATTTTGGTGGAGGCTCCTTCTCTACCTCATTTATGGCCAGAGATCAGGACATCAGCTTTGGCACTGGATCACCTATTATTTGTGATGCTCAGTCACCATCATTCACATGCAGATCATCATTTTGTACTTTCCTGGCAGACCCATCAACACCTTGCATATCTGGTGGATTTTCTTTTCTGAGCAGTGGCGAATCCAACACCCTGGAATTCTCTTCCCCTGTTCCCTCAATTCCAAGCTTTGCATTCTTCAGCCCGGGCTCTGTAGCAGAGCAAGGGAATTGTTCACCAGGTTTCTCAGCTGACATATCGTGTGGAGATGCAGTTCATGGAGGTATTTGAGTTTCGTATTTTCTGATACTTCCTATACTTTTGTCTCTATAACATTAATCCGGAACTAATTTTCTGCCCTGCCATGCAGAGGCAAGCTTGGGGAATCTGTTTGTGTTCTCAAATTCTTCTCTTTGCTTTGGAGCAAGAGAAATCGAGCACAAGGGAGCTGAATTTAGAAGGGCTGGAGGAAATACTGGATCTAGGATGTTGGGCATCCATAGCAAGAGGAACCATACAATTGACTTCGGTGAGCTTGAGCAGCTTGATCTCATGGTGACTGAATCAGTTATCCGCTGGGCATCTTGCACGCATCTCCCGACTGCCCCGTCTCTTAGATCTTCTCTAGTCTGTTGAGCATTCGGAAAATTCAACGGCATTAGATTAATTGAAGGATTCTGATGGAAGGACCAAAGTGCAGAAATTGACATACCTACTTAAAAATGTTTTAGCTAATGTGATGTATATGGTTTGTATTTGAACCCAAGTTGGTGCTTGGTGCCAATATCTGATATAGCTCCATTTAGGTGGTATGATGATTGATGAGTGATTGTGTTTCTGGTTTGAAGAATCATCTGTAGTTTGTTTACTAGTAGTGCTGTAATATTAACAAATTATGGTTAATGGGATTTTGCCACTTGTAAAAAGTGAATTGGATTTTGACAACTCTAATTTTTTGAAGCTTCATTAAGTAAATATAGGGAATTTAACTTTTTTCTTTTTGGGTGAAAATGTAGAAAATTTTAAATATAAGATTTTTGTTTTTTTTCTCTGGTTTAGTGTCATGGGAGTTAATGCAACAATCTCATCTTATAAAGGAAGAGACATGAATTACTAAGTCAAAGTTCATATTTAATATAATTGCTACTTCATGATCACAATTTTTACTGTAATTGTTATTTGAATATTTTACAATTACCAAAAGGCCTACACGATTTTTCAAGACTATAACTGCTAATAATTGCTATTTAAAGTTTGCCTGAACCAATTACAACTCCTACACCAAACAGTATAAATCAATCAATCTCCCAATTGCTAAACTCCTTCAAAGATGGAACTCTGCGAGAAGCTGCAAGCAACATGTTCTCCTTTTCTCTCCTTCTCCCTATAGAGTTCTAATCCTTTTCCACACTCCTAAATATGTGGAACACTCCTTTATCTATATATACCACAGCTTTCATTGTATTATTGGTCTTTTTTTTTTTGGTTACTTATTTTGCTTTTCATTGTTGCTTTGCTGCAGGACAAACTAATCACACCTAGGCAAAAGAAGGCAAGACTAAGGTAAGTCTGTCAACAGTCTCAGTTTGGTGACTTTATTTATTTTTATTTATTTTATATTTTATGGCAAATTACGTAAATTTCTTTTAAAATATAGGGTCGATTCACAAAACTTTCTGAGTTTCAGAACTAAATAAATAATCATGAGTAGTATAAGTCATGATTACAAAATCCTCTCAAATTTCAAAACTGAGCAAATAACACATTGAATTGTGAAAACTTAACAAATAATTCCCTCAAACTGTTGCTCAAGTTCATATTGCATAACCTCCTTCAAAACCTTCCAAAGAAGGAGGACAAAGTGTTACATATTAATATTTTGGGGTAATATTCATTCAATTTGAAGTGTGTGTGTGTGTGTATAAGTTTTTTTTTTTTAAGTTCTGGAGAGGATTTTATGAACTTGACCTATAATTCAAGGGGATTATTTATGATGGGTTTTTAAGAATTCACTCTTTACTTTTTTGGTCTCATGATTTCGAAGCACTTATATATAATTTGGGATTCAATGCCCAGCTTTTTCTATGATTTATAATTTTTCCACTTTTTCACAGCATTCCAATCAAACTTGAAAAGGAAAACAGAGGCCAGGATATATAAATCCCAGTTCTTTTCACGCAGACTCCATCTCAAAGACTCAAAGTACCGAATGGAAGAAAGGGCAAAAGAAGCCGAACCCAATAATCTTATAATTAATATAGAAGGGCCAGAAGTAGTAGTACTACAGCAGTTGCCTCAAGATATCCTCTTCTACATATTTGCAAGACTCCCTCTAAAACCTCTCATCAAACTCAAGACTGTATGCAAGTTCTGGTTCAACATTATCTCCTACCCCGACTTCATTGACTTCCATTTTCAACAATGGATATCGAAACTCACAATCTTCTCCTTTAAGATTCATGGTAATTTTCAGTTCTACTCCTTCAACTTCAAAGAGATGAGCATTAAGCCAAACAAACATGCTGTTTTTCAATTTGACCAATACTGTTTTTGGAAGCGGTACTGCATTGAAGAAGTTGCCACTTGTGATGGTTTGATATTACTCTTGGACCGAGTATTTGAGAAGAAGCTTTATATCTACAACTCCATTAGCAATATGCGTAAATCATTGCCTCCTGTGCCGCATTTGAATCTGTATGATTACGACTACTCGTTGGTCCATGATACTTCAATCCAAAAGTATAAGATGATAGTGCGCAGATTAGGATTATCAGGTACAATAAAAAAATGGTTCATATTAACCTTGGACAATGTTAACGATCAAAGCAGTACTGGAGCCAATACCGCGGCATGGAGAGTGATAAGCCCTGCGAAAATGGTATATTTTTATCAAGATCACCCAGTTGCTGTGAATGGGGTGCTGCATTGGATAGCAGAGACAAGTAGACAAAATATTTATGAGGAAAAAGAAGATGTGGTTTTTATACAGCCTTTTGATACTGCGAGAGAGGAGTTTATGGAAAGAATAGAGCTCCCATGTCAACCAATTAGATCAATGGGTTGGGGATATCCAAAGAACTTCACATTGTTAGGTATAAGAGGATCACTCTGCTTGATGAATCTAGCAAATTCAGATGAATTGGATATATGGGTTTTAAAGGGCAACACCACCCCCACCTGTAATTGGATTATGAAACATAAGATTACTCTTTCATCCATGCTCTCTAAACCTCTTTCCTTAAAGAGTTTGGTAAAAGAGGCTTTTAATCCTATATTCGTTATGGAGAGTTGCAGTTCCTGTCTCACATATATAATCCTTCGGCACTATGATGATCTGTTTTGCTTCAACTTGGAGACTCAGGAATTTAGGCAGATTGCCATTGAAAACGAGGATTTCTGTTACAATATTCCAACCATCTCTGGGCCCTGGGCTTGTTATGTTAATTAAAGCGCGACAAGGAGATTGAAGAGGAAACGAACGGATGGTTTAGCATTATATCCATTCTTATGCTTCCTTTCTAAATTACAGATCGATGCTACATATATATTATTACAATCCTTTGTCGTATTTTTCCCCTTAAATGTTTGATTGTTTAATTTGTGTTCATTTTCTATTGTTCAATTTATATAAACCCATCAAAAGATTCAAAAGACACGGGAGTAATTAACGACTCTTTACATATCACTATATATGTCTAAACTATCTCTTTATATGTCTAAACTATCTCTTTACATATCACTTTACACTATGTTTGGATTAAGAGAGTTGGAGAGAAGAGAAAAGAAACTCATTAAGAGAAGAGAAGAGAAAGTTAAATGACTTTCTTTCCACCTTATTTGGATAGAGAGGAGATAAAGTTAAATGACTTTCTCTCCACCCTGTTTGAATAGCCTTCATAAGAGAAGATAAGATAAGATTTTAAGATGTAAATTCCAATATTGCCTTTACTTACATAAAAAGAAAATAAAAGATAAAAAAGGAAGAGAAAGGGCAAAATAGTAAAACTACCCCTCACTTAACAGCTTTATCTTCTCTTCTCTCCAAATCTCTCCGATTTGGAGAGAAAAGAAACTGGCCATTTTTCTCTCCTCTTTCTCTCCCCTTTCTCTCCTTTCTCTCCAACTCTCTCAATCCAAACGAAGGAAATGGAGAGAAACTTGCTTCTCTTCTCTTCTCTCCAACTCTCTGAATCCAAATGAGCTGTAAATATCAAAATTTTCATACTAGAAGTTATTGTTGCAAAAGTTAGGGATTCTAACTTTGGCCAAATATGCTATCGATCACTGTTTAAGTTTCTTAAAAATAATTATCATCCCATCTCTTTAAAGCAAATGAAATTTTGAGCTCTAAAAGTGATTTTAGACAAATATAATCCAAACTGGTCCTAAAAACCATTGGCATGAAAAAACACCGGAAATATCAAAGTCCTGGAACTTATAATTGGTAATTTTTTCCCTCTTAAAAAAGGAGGAAGTTAGGTTTCAAGACTTAGGTGCTTTTAATCCTGTATTCGTAATGGAGAGTTGCAGATGTATATATTCATTCGGCACTATTATGGCCTGTTTTGCTTCAACTTGGAGACTCAGGAAATGAGGCAGATTTCCATTGAAAAAAACAGAGATTTCTGTTTAGGGGAGGATATTCCATAATAATCAATCCTGAGCTTCTTAAAGAGTTGCAGAGTATTCCTACAACAGCAGAGCAGAAGAATGTGCTCCTACTACCTTTCTCTTTTCAATCTCTCTATTTTGTTTCTTCCTTTTATTCATAGGGAAGATAAAATTACTACTACTACCTTTCACTTTTTATTTGTTTTATCGTGATAAAAAAGTTGTTGATCACACTATTAACCCTTTTTCTATATATATATATATATATATATATATTTTCTGATATTTACAATGTATTCACAATGTATTCATGACGAGAATCCTTTGAGAATTTGATATTTACTGTGGATATCATTCAAATCAAATGGTAAAATATGTGGGCATCTTATCCCATGCAATGGTTAAAATTAATATCCTCAAGAGTACTTGTCTTAATCATAGTAACTCACTAATCTTAAAATAATTGTATTTTATATATATATATTTTTTAAGGTATTAAAAAGAATAAGGCTAAAATTGATAATGATTTTATCTCATCCACTTATGGGGAACAATCCAAGACACCTTTCATATTATTATATTTATCACATTGAATCTGTCGTACTAGTAATTATTTGATAGAAGTATATTAAAATAAATTTAAAAGTCTTTCAAAGTTCATAAAGAAATCCGGCTAACCATGAATCATGATTTAATGAGAGAGGATCAAATAATTAAAAAAACGTGGTATTGTTCAAGGAAAAATGCATTCAACCTCCCTTTTTTTCCTATTTTGCATGTATGTTCAACTTGGAAATAGTATTTTGAGAAACCAACAATTCGATTAGATGTTCTGCTTACACAAATAATGTATGTAAAAAATAATATTAATCCAACGGTCAGTTTTTTACAATTTTAAGAAAAATTGTAAAATATAATGAAAAATTGTGAAAAACTGTTTAAGATTTTTTTTTTTTTTTTTTTTTTTTTTTTATAAATTGACCGTTAGATTAATGTGATTTTTGGCATGCATGATACGTATAAATGAAACATCCAATCCAACCAGAGGAAGGAAGAAAAGAGAGGCTAAAAATGAAAGTTAAATAGAATTGTTGATTATTTAATGTTTTTTTTTTACGTGGCACTTAAAGTTTGCCTGAACCAATCACAACTCCTACACCAAACAGTATAAATCAATCAATCTCCCAATTGCTAAACTCCTTCAAAGATGAAACTCTGCGAGAAGCTGCAAGCAACATGTTCTCCTTTTCTCTCCTTCTCCCATTAGAGTTCTAATCTTTCCACACTCCTAAATATGTGGAACACTCCTTTATCTATATATACCATGCACTGCTTTCATTGTATTATTGGTCTTTTTTATATGGTTACTGATTTTGCTTTTCATTGTTGCTTTGCTGTAGGACAAACTAATCACACCTAGTCAAAAGAAGGCAAGACTAAGGTAAGTCTGTCAACACTCAGTTTGGTGACTTTATTTATTTTTATTAATTTTATATTTTATGGCAAATTACATAAATTTCTTTTAAAATATAGGGTTGATTCACAAAACTTTGAGTTTCAGAACTAAAAAAATAATCATGAGTAGTATAAGTCATGTTTACAAAATTCTCTCAAATTTCAAAACTGAGCAAATAACACATTGAATTGTGAAAACTTAACTAATAATTCCCTTAAACTGTTGCTCAAGTTCATATTGCATAACCTCCTTCAGAACCTTCCAAAGGAGGACAAAGTGTTACATATTCATATTTTGGGGTGATATTCATTCAATTTTAAGTGTGTGTGTCTATATATATATATATAAGTTTTTTTTTTAAGTTCAGGAGAGGATTTTATGAGCTTGACATATAATTGAAGGGGATTATTTATGATGGGTTTTTATGAATTCACTCTTTACTTTTTTGGTCTCATGATTTCGAAGCACTTATATATAATTTGGGATTCAATGCCCAGCTTTTTATATAATTTTCCCCCTTTTTCACAGAATTCCAATCAAACTTGAAAAGGAAAACAGAGGCCAGTTCTTTTCACGCAGACTCCATCTCAAAGACTCAAAGTACCGAATGGAAGAAAGGGGCGAATCTAGTAATCTTATAATTAATAAAGAAGGGTCAGAAGTAGTAGGACTACAGCAGTTGCCTCAAGATATCCTCTTCACCATATTTGCAAAACTCCCTCTAAAACCTCTCATCAAATTCAAGACTGTATGCAAGTTCTGGTTCAACATTATCTCCTACCCCAACTTCATTGACTTCCATCTTCAACAATGGATATCGAAACTCAGAATCTTCGCCTTTAAGATTAATGGTAATTTTCAGTTCTACTCCTTCAACTTCAAAGAGATGAGCATTAAACCAGATAAACATGCTGTTTTTCAATTTGACCAATACTGTTTTTGGGAGCGGTACTGCATTGAAGAAGTTGCCACTTGTGATGGTTTGATAGTACTTTTGGAACGATTATTTGTGAAGAAGCTTTATATCTACAACTCCATTAGCAATATGTGTAAATCATTGCCTCCTGTGCCGCATTTGAATCTGTCTGATTACGACTACTCGTTGATCCATGATGTTTCAATCCAAAAGTATAAGATGATTGTGCGCGGATCAGGATTGTTAGGTATAATCCAAAAATGGTTCATATTAACCTTGGACAATGTTAACGATCAAAGCAGTACTGGAGCCAATACCGCGGCATGGAGAGTGATAAGCCCTGCGGAAATGGTATATTTTTATCAAGATCACCCAGTTGCTGTGAATGGGGTGCTGCATTGGATAGCAGAGACAAGTAGACAAAATATTTATGAGGAAGAAGAAGATGTGGTTTTTATACAGCCTTTTGATACTGCGAGAGAGGAGTTTATGGAAAGAATAGGGCTCCCATGTCAACCAATTAGATCAATGGTTTGGGGATATCCAATGAACTTCACATTGTTAGGTATAAGAGGATCAATCTGCTTGATGAATCTAGCAAATTCAGATGAATTGGATATATGGGTTCTAAAGGGCAACACCACCCCCACCCGTAATTGGATTATGCAACATAAGATTACTCTTCCATCCATGCTCTCTAAACGTCTTTCCTTAAAGAGTTTGGTAAGAGAGGCTTTTAATCCTGTATTCGTTATGGAGAGTTGCAGTTCCTGTCTCACGTATATAATCCTTCGGCACTATGATGATCTGTTTTGCTTCAACTTGGAGACTCAGGAATTTAGGCAAATTGCCATTGAAAACGAAGATTTCCGTTACAATATTCCAACCATCTCTGGGCCCTGGGCTTGTTATGTTAATTAAAGCGCGCCAAGGAGATTGAAGAGGAAACGAACAGATGGTTTAGCATTATATCCATTCTTATGCTTCCTTTCTAAATTACAGATCGATGCTACATATATATTATTACAATCCTTTGTTGTATTTTTCCCCTTAAATATTTTATTGTTTAATTTGTGTTCATTTTCTTTTGTTCAATTTATATAAACCCATCAAAAGATTCAAAAGCCCTTTAAATATCAATTTTTCATACCAAAAGTTATTATTTCAAAAGTTAGGGATTTTAACCTTGGCCAAACATGCTATCGATATCATCCCATCTCTTTAAAGCAAATGGAATTTTGAGCTCTGAATGTGATTTTAGACAAAGTTAAACCAAACTGGACCTAAAAACCATTGGCATGAAAAGGCATCGGAAATATCAAAGTTCTGGAACTTATAATTGGTATTTTTTTTTCTCTCTTAAAAATGGAGGAAGTTAGGGTTCAAGACTTAGGTGCTCTTGGAATATCTTTGTCTAAAATCACTTAGGGAGTTCAAAATTCCACTTCATTTAAAGAGACCGAAGATGTCCTCCGACACAACCAAACAAAGCAGTGCCAATTTGGTTATCATTTCCAGGTTCTGAAATTTGATTTCCTGCCTAAAACTATCGGGTATGTTTGAAAAAATTTCAAGAAAGACAATAAAAGAGAAAAAGGATATTTTTGACAAATATGCGAGAAGGCTAATCAATATTCAAAAAAAAAGAGGTAAGCTAAGGCTTCTATAATGACTGTTCGGATGGAAATCCACTAATTTTACTTAATTTCTTTATGGTATTTTAAAATTTTTATTTTTATGAACTCCAATCTCTTTAAGGTTTTAAATCATTCTTATGTGTTAAAATACATACTCTAATTCTATAAATTTAATTAAGATTAAATAATCAAGATCATCTAATCAAATTAATGATTTTATATAATTATAATTTATTAGATAAATCTTATTAATAAGTCCCATGTATTACACGGATTTACGCCAAACCATATAAATAAATCAAGCAATCTCTCAACAAGACTAATCTAGCTCTCAACATATTGCTTGCACCTAATCAATATGTTCAAGCAATATGTTCTTCTCCTTCACCTAATCAGAGTTCTAGTCCCTCCTATTCCTTTTCTTACAAGGACTTCCTTATGCGATGAATGTATTATAAGATGTATTTTACTTAAAGCGGGTAATGCCACTGAGCTTGTATGAGGACTTTTTTTCAAAGGAAATTTTTTTTTTTTTTTTGGAAATACCTATTCCATAATAGTTAAAATCCCAAGTCCTCACTTGATGATCAAGTAAGAACCACTCACCATTAGGATAAGTATTTTGAAAACCCGACCATTGGATTAGAAAATCTTCTTATGTATGTGATGTCTGCCAAAAATCACAGTGATCCTACGGTCAATTTTCAAAATACAAGTTATTAAACGATTGTTATAGTATCCAACGATAAATACTGTTAGAGTGTTTCAAGAACAATATTTTGAAAACTGATAGTTAGATTACTATGATTTTTTTAAGACAAGACATACATAAAAAGATTATTTAATCCAACGGACGATTTTTCAAAATACCTATCCTATGTGAGAAAATGGTGAGTAGTCATTAAATTAATTTAAAGACCGACCCTTAAATGATCTTTTTTTTTTTTAATGTATTTTTAGTTTTTCAAAAGATGCATTAATATACAATAATCTATGGTCAGATCATTTTATATACATATATATATATATATATATATGCTGAAGTGTCTTTAATGAAATTATTTAATTCTAGCCAATGATAAGTGGGATTGTTGAAGATTAGTGTAAAAGAGTTTGAAGCTAATCAGAACACATGGGTTTAAAGAGTTTGTTGTCATTCCAATTTCTCACTCTTGGAGGAATCATCAAGCAAGATGGAGTAGTTTTGTCAGGAAAGACACTCATAGAGCATCTTTATTAACACAGAGTAGTTTAAGATTACTTAGTTGTGCGGTTCAACACATCGACTCGTCAAGAGCATTTTAGCTTAGGAGTAGCCATTGAAAGTAGTTTGAGCAGAGCAGTCCATTCGAAGTAGTTGTCATTTGAGGTAATAAATTAAAGTTGCTTCCATTTTAATTCGTATTCCTACTTTACTTTAATTTAGTTCGATCTTATTATAATACCATTTAATTTGTTTTTCCATTAAAGTCTTTTTCATTTATCCGACTCCTACACCAAACCATATAAATGAATGAATTGCAAGCAATCTCTCTCTCAATGGCAGTTTCTCTTCTGAAACCAAACACCAAACCGTGTAAATCAATCAATCTCTCAATAAGGATAAACTCCTTCTCCTAATCGGAATTCTATTTCTTCTCCACTGCCATCTATGTGGAACACACCTTCATATATCCATATAAATATATAACTGCATATATGCCTTCTTGTATCATTGCTTTGTTGCAGGACAAACTCAAAAGAAGGCAAGACTAAGGTAAGTCTCTCAACAGTTTCACTACTGCTACTTTATTTATTTTTATTATTAATGTTATTTTTCGGCAAATTGCATAAAACTCTCTTAAACTATAGGGTCGATCTACAAAACTTTATGAATTTCAAAATCAAATAAATAATCCTGAACCATATATAAGTCAAGTTTACAAAACCTTCTTGTCAGCATGTGCTGATAGGATCATTTCTATATATATATATATATAAATCCTTTTCACTTCAAAATTATCTATCTTACCAGGCTCCTGCAGATTCGATCTCTAAGGTATCAAATGGAAGAAAAAGGAAAAGAAAGCAAATCCCATAATCCTATAATTAATATGGGAAAAGATTCAAAAGAGCCGGGATCAGTACAGCAGCTTCCTCGAGATATCCTCTTTGACATCTTTGCGAGACTCCCTCTAAAACCTCTCATCAAATTCAAGACTGTATGCAAGTTCTGGTTCAACATTATCTCAGACCCCAATTTCATTGAGTTCCATCTTCAACAGTGGACGTCGAAATTTCTCACAGTCCTCGTCTTTATGAAAGATGACTTTCAGTTCTACTCCTTCAACTACAAAGAGATGAGCATTAAACCCAAGATTAATCAAGCTTGTTTGCAGAATAACCAATTCTGTTTTGGGAATTGGTACCGCATCAGTGAACAAGCCTCCTGTGATGGTTTAATACTCTTCGATGCCATGCCATATGATTTCGACCACGGATCAATTTTCCAACTCCAGCTCTGTCTCTACAATTCCATTACCCAATCGCTTAAATTATTACCTTCCATGCCAGATTTAGATCCAGTTAATTGCTACTACTCATTGGTCCACGATGCTTTTATTCAAAAATATAAGGTGATGGTCTGGTTTTTTCCTGATAGAGATTTTCTCCAAAAATGCTGCATTTTAACATTGGACGAAAGCATTAATGGACCCAATAGCCCTGCCATATGGAGAATGTCAAGCCCACCATTTCCAGAGAGATTGGCGGAACGTTTTTCAAAGCCAGTTACTGTAAATGGGGTAGTGCATTGGATAGCACAGAAAATTGAAGAAGAAGAAGAAAAAGTTGTTTTTATACAGACTTTTGATATTACAACAGAGGTGTTTATGGAAAGAATAGAGCCCCCATGTCAGCCAATTAGATATGATTGGGGATATCCAATGAACTTCACATTGTTAGCAATAAAAGGATCACTCTGCTTGATGAGTCTAGCTTCAGTTGGGGAAGATGAATTGGATTTATGGGTTTTAAAAGGCAACACTTGTAATTGGATTCTGCAACATAAGATTACTCTTTCATCCATGCTCTCTAAACCTCTTTCCTTTAAGAGTTTGGTAAAATCTGCTTTTAATCCTGTATTCGTTATGGAGAGTTGTAGTTGTAGCTTCACGTATATATTCATTCGGCACTATTATGACCTGTTTTGCTTCAACTTGGAGACTCAGGAAATGAGGCAGATTTCCATTGAAAAAAACAGAGATTCCTGTTTGGGGGAGGAGATTCCAGTAATAATCAATCCTGAGCTTCTTAAAGAGTTGCAGAGTATTACTACAACAGCAGAGCAGGAGAATGTGCTCCAAAACTCAAGGCTTTTGCCTCCCCTCCCTCCTTTCTCTTTTCAATCTCTCTATTTTGTTTCTTCCTTTTATTCATAGGCAAGATAAAATTACTACTACTACCTTTCACTTTTTATTTGTTTTATTGTGATAAGAAAGCTGTTGATCTTCAAGGCATCAAAAAGAATAAAGCTAAAATTGATAATGATTTTATCTCATCCACTTATGGGAACAGTCCAAGACACCTTTCATATTATTATATTTATCACATTGAATCTGTAATACTAGTATTTATTTGATAAAAGTATATAAAAATAAATTCAAAAGTCTTTCAAAGTTCAAAAAGAAATCCGACTAACCATGAATCATGATTTAATGAGAGAGGATCAAATTTTGATCGGGTTGTATATATGATTAAAAAACGTGGTATTGTTTAAGGAAAAATACATTCAACCTCCCTTTTTAGTCTCCCTTTTCTTCCCATTTTGCATGTATGTTCAACTTGGAAATAGTATTTTGAGAAACCGACCGTTTAATTAGATGTTCCACTTACACAAATAATATATGTAAAAAATAATATTGATCCAACGGTCAGTTTTTACAATTTTGAGAAAATTTGTAAAACATAATGAAAAATTGTGAAAAACTGTTCGAGTCTATTTTTATTTAAAAAAAAAAAAAAAAATTGTTAGATCAATGTGATTTTTTACATGCATGATACAATTTCTCAAAATAACTGTTCCAAGTTGATAAAACACACTAGAGAGGAAGGAAAATGAGGCTAAAAAAGAAAGTTAAATAGAATTGTTAATTATTTAATGATTTTTTTTTTTTTACGTGGCACTTAAAAAGAGTCCTAAAATAGAAAAGAGTATAGTAATATACACTTGTCACCAAAAGACATCAATTGCACAGAAAACCCATGCTCTAGCCTAGCCACTCACCACAAATAGCTCCTTTGGAAGTTGAGATAAGGTCCAAACTCAAGAACACAAAGCCAACCTCATGTTTTGACATGCCCCAACATACCTTACATGTTTCTTGTGCTCTTACTTGTTCCACATGGACTGCATCAGCATCACCATACTTGTACTTCAAATTGGCCCCAAATCCTTTGATACAATTCAAAAGCAATAATCCACCAAATGGGGTGTAAAATAAACTCCCCAAACACTCCAATTCTCTGCCAATTCTCCACAAAGAAACCAAACCTCAGAATCAAAATTCTCACATTCTCTTCTTCTCCTTCTTATTATGGTCAAAACCAACAAAAGGCAGCAGCCACCCAACAAACCCAACTGCCCAAAACTGATGTCTACACTGTCAAATTCAAGACTCTTGGAGCTTGCAAACTTGGCATTTCTAGATATCCTGATTTCGAATATGATGCCGGAGGAGGAACGGGAACTGGGACTGCTACAAAGGTCAAAAAGAGTGGGTTGAACGAACAAGTTTTGGTTAGCTTTGACGTGAAAACGCTTTATATTCCACCATTGACAACTGCAACTACTAGGTTCTTGGGATTGCCTTTGCCGCCGTTTTTGAAGATTGATATTGTTCCTGAGCTTTTTCAAGGGAGCATCGATCAAGAATCCGGCAAGGTAAAATTATACTACTTAATTTTACTCATTTCTACCCTTCGTTTGAAGAGTACTTACTGTAAACAGATGAATTACATCGTTGATATTTGAAATGATTTTTTTTTTTCTTTTCTATTTTTGGACATAGATACTCAAAAAGCATCAATAATGCATAAGTTATTGTTTTTTCTTTCTACTTTTGGACATAGATACACACAGATTGCGTGTTAATTATGTTGGTGGTATTGCTGTTGTTATTTCTATAGGTTGATCTTGAATTCAAGGCCAAGTTCTGGTTCTCAGTGGGTAGTATCTATAAAGCTCCTCCACTGCTGGTGGAGACAGTGTTGACGTCGGAGGAGTCGAAGGGAACAATGAGAGGTGGAAGAGGGGAGAGATTGGATAAAGAAGGGAGGTGCAGGTTGGTTGGAGTGTCAACTGTTGATCCTATTGATGATCTCTTTATGAATTCCTTCCTCCGCCTTCCCACTCAATGCCTTGCTGACTTGAATGCTATCATCACTTTTTCTACTTCTTCTTGAAGATTATTTCTATATTCACTGCTGTAAATCATGCCACCAAGCTCCTAATTACAAGAATAAAGAACATCATTTCCCATATATGATATACAACTTGCAATTTCCACACAATTCAGCAAATGCCAAAATGGTTGTCACCCAGTATTATACATTTAAATCATTACTATAAACCACCTCATTAGAACATGTCAATGGATCATAAATTGTTGTGCGATTGCAGGAGTATATATAGTTAAAACAATATAAATAAATACATAGAACTCAGCAAAAATTCAACAAGAAAATGGCATAGAAGCAAGAATTGTAACTCAACAGTACTGCTCGAAACCAAAACCCCTGCTAAATCAATCTTGACTGGTGCTACATTTGACTGCTCTTCATAATTTATTTTTAAAATACAACACTTTTACCGTTTAATTTTGCAGAAATTACTTAATGTAATTTAAACAATATAACAGCCAGTATTAATGGGTAACAAAAATTGTAATAGCTGTCATTATAATGGTATACCAGTTGATAATAACTGTCATATCTTTTTTTTTTTTTTGGTCATATTACCTTACAGTGTGATGTAGGTGGTATGTTCAATGATTAACCACCATAAAAATGGTGTTACAACTATATAAATCAACAAGAAAACTTGATGGAAGCTTTTGTGATTTCAACTCACTACCTCATCTAATTTCCTTCCACAATCTCTCACCATCGTCTCTGCTTTGAAACAAGGTTCGATGAAGTGGGCATGAAGGTAAGAGAATTCCAAACATCAGTTAAAATTAGCATGCCTGCTAACCAATCCTTTGTCTAGGACAATTGGAATTATCCTGCAGCTTCAGTATCACTCAAATGCCAGTCTTTGAGCGCCAACCAGTGAAGCATATTGACCTTTCCTAGCCAATAACTCGAAGTGGCTCCCCAGTTCTGCAATCCTCCCATCAGAACAAAGGGCAATTTGATAGGCATTCTGAACAGTGCTTAATCTGTGAGCAATCACTAATGTTGTCCTATCCTTCATCAAATGTTTAAGAGCATCCTGGACCAGGCGCTCACTGACTGCATCCAAAGCACTGGTGGCCTGCAGCAAAGAACATCACAAGTATTATACTGGTATGACAGTGGCAATGGTCACAGGGTCCAATAAGTTACCAAATATAAAGCTCGAGTGCCTGACTCAGACCGGCTCTTGGTTCACTAAGTGAGGGTGAGCTTTGATACTCTTATTTACTGTTCACTCCACAAATAAAGTTTCATGTTATATATGTAAAATCAAGTTATATACCTGTTTATATTTACAATTAAATTGAATTATTAGACCAAAATCAGAATGAAATCCATATAAGTCTCACGTCCTGAACAGGAGATCTTTCATCATAACAAATATGGGCTAGGCCTTGGATTGTTTCCAGTGTCATGTCCTCAACCTCGCCAAGCCAGGACCAGCCTAACATATTACCACCCTGACCCAACTAGGAGAGAATGAACAGAGAAGTAAACTAGAAGCTTACCTCATCAAGTATCAAGATTGGGGCATTCTTTAGCAGAGCTCTTGCAATAGCAATTCTCTGCAAATCAGAAATAGGAATATCAATCACTAATCTCTCTCTCTCTCTCTCTCTCTCTCTCTCTCTCTCTCCACTTTACTACAGTACCTGCTTCTGTCCTCCGCTAAGTAGCCCTCCACGCTCACCAACTAGTGTGTCATAACCCTTTTAATCAAATAGACATTCAGAAAACAACACAAAAACTAGTAGGAGGAACAATAAATGACCAACATATGCCTCGCTTAAGAGCCAACAAACCTGTGGAAGGGAAATTATAAATTCATGAGCATTTGCAGCTTTGGCTGCCTTTATCACGTCATCCTTGGATACATTATCATCGGGAAGCCCATATGCAATATTTTCTCCAACAGACACCGAGAAAAGAACAGGTTCCTGCACCATTTAATTTATTTTCATTTTAGAAAGGATACGATACAATGTTTGTATCAAGTAAAAGAAATTATTCAGCACTGCTTGGTATGGATGCAACTTGAATCAGGTTGGCTTGGTTTGACATCAAAGCTAAACCAAACCAAGCATCTGTAGCATCAACCCAAGAAACAACCCGACCTCAACCTCAAATCAATTAATTAAAGTCAAACCCAATTCAACACTAAACTCACCAATCCTACATCCAACCCTCAATGAGATTCTACCCAAGTTGAGCTGAGCAAGTATAAAACAAAGCTAAATTTGCATAGATGCTTCTAGAAAACATAAACACCCGCATGCACACAGTACATATATGGTACATATCAGTTAGTTCTTAGATGAGGTTGGTTTAGCTAAAGTCTCCACCCCATCCAAAATCAACCGCAAACCGATTTCCACTTTGTCAACACAAAACCAATCCAACATCAAAAAAGCTCCACCAATACTAAGTGAAGTTAAGTTGGAGCTTAGGCAGACTTTCTCATAGGATATACTCCCTAACAGCAGCAAGGAGAAGAGAGCATTCAGACAATGATCTTCCATTATGAAGTGTTTTTGTGTCTATAAGATGTTTGGGGTCACTTGGGTCTTAGATTAGATCTTATCAAACTTGTACTTGTAATGATCGGATAGTCAGGCTAAAATCAAATTTACTAGAAAGAAGAATTATGCCTATGCTAGGAAGACAGGTGAATAACTCAATAAATATAATGAATTACATAGTGCTTATATTGGATGTGAGGAAATTCAAGAAAATACTTGGTTTACTATGGAGACAACTCGAGCCCATTCACTCTTGTCAAATGTTCGGAGATCCTCCCCTGCAACAGTTATGCGACCTCTGGTAGGCTGCAAAAATAAGAAATCAATTGGTGCACAACATTCTTCACCATTCCATAACAAGGAAAATGAAACTTCATCTTAAAATCAAAATTAAACCTCATAGAAACGTGCCAATAGCTGTACTATTGTACTTTTCCCCGCACCACTTGAACCCACCAAAGCAGTTACTGTTCCGCATTTTAGCGTTAGATTAAGGCCATTTAGGATTTCCACATCAGGCCGCAAAGGATACGAGAAGTGCACATCTGCAGAACAAAATAATGGCATTAGTTGGCAGCCATGGAAGAAACTGTACATGAATTCAGAAAAGTGTCATTCGTCAAGTAAACAACTCTTATATCATCGATCCAAAGATTTACCCATTACGGAAGTTGATTTAGGGCAAGGTTGTGCTTTGCAAGCAAATCAGAAACGGCAACCAACATAGCACAGTAAATATTAAATTCCCTAAAACTCAAGCTATAGTAGCCATGCTACAGATTTTAGATTTTTAGTATAACAAACTTAGTAAAAGCAAAAAGTAATCATCATAAAGACGGTTTCCTTCTCAAAACAAACTTCCTCATTTATTTTGCAAATAAAAAAATTATCTTGCGAGAAACAATTAGCTCATGATAACTGATAATGAAAAGATACAGACCTAAAAAAATGTAAAAACAATTAATACTGCATGAGAGAAATATGTTAGACAGATCTGGTTAATGCACCTCAAAGCAAATACATGAAACTGCATGAAAACTACCTTCAAGACAAACATCACCAGACCAAGCCAGGCTAGACACATTGCTAGCTGATTTCAAGGCCGACATGAAGTGCATATTTGAAGATCGGTTTTTCTCATCAGATCCATTGACAAAGAGCAATGCAAAATTTTCATCATGCACTTCTTTTTTCTGGATTTCTCTTTCTAAACCATAAGCAAGGGATTCATCAATTTCTACCCCAGATAATACAGAATTAATCCTGTCAATGGCAGCAAGAGTTCCACGAAGATCTCCAAATGTGTTAACCAGCCCTTGGACCTGAAATGCGTATTGCATCAAATACAATATAAAGGATGAAAAATTGCATAAGAGTATGCGAAGAGCAAAAAGAGACTCACAGCAAAGGTTAATGTGAAAGTGTATCCAATAAAAGAAGCCATAGTTCCAATAGAGAGTTCGCCCTGCAAGCAACGTATGTCAACAAACAATTCTGACTTAAATGAGTTTGGTGCAAATAGAATCACAGACGATGTCAAAGTCAACTTGCGATGTAAACCACCATGAAAAAGCCTTAACTAAGAAGTCACACACACAGAAAAACAACTAAATAATAAACTGATACGATACACAAATTATTTGCCAATAAGATGAATGAGTATGATCATTAGCTTGGGCTTAAATGCCAGTAATTGGATTCCATCATCATCATTTGGCTAATACAAAAGCAAGGAAACAATATATACCCAAAAAAGGCAAAATTTTAGAAGCTAGCTTAGTATAGCCCTAATTCCACTTCACTTTTTTGTTGCATCTACTTCATACTGTGATATAATAGATTTGTAGAACTACAAAAAATGGAGCAGATGTAACAAATCGAAGTGGAATAAGGGTATCTGAATATTGCTACGGAAGATCCTTCTATTCATAAAGGGATTATGTTTTTGCCTGTTTTCTTTTGAAAATGGAGACCCGTTATTCAGCGGGTAAGGGGAAGATTTTGGAGCTTTGGAAAGATTGGAGATGCGAGCAAAGACCACTTAGGGATCTTCTTCCCTCATTTTGATTGGCCTGAGATAATATGGATCAAAAAGTGGCTTCAATTATCATCATAAGGAATCTGAGACAACAAAAAGGGCAAATGGAACTATGGGAGGCATATAAGCAAGCCATGAGATCTCCACAAGTGGAGAAAACTACAATTCTTCTACCTCCTAACAACTCATGTAGATAACAAGGTGCATAATTTTATAGAGATAGAGACATTCTATTTCCTTTCCCGATTGGAGTTCTAAATAGAAAATAAATAAAGCAATAATATATGCTACATATGATCAAACACTATGAGAACCCTAAATGAAATTATACTGATATTCCCCAACATTTGGTTAGTCAAATTTAGGGCAAAAAACTGTAAACACCATAGATGAAGCATAAGGATGTACAGTGAAGGAGTATGGAACCAATCTGGATTACATATAATCATTTAAAAAGGGCTAAGAGAAAAGGTTATACAAGCTAGAAGTGCTTACTGCTTTCACTTTGCTTCCTCCAAGACAATATAAAGCCAACAAAGAAATATAAACTGCAACTCTAGTCAAAGATTCATTTAAGGATTTGAAAGTCCCAAGCTTTATGCCACTAGTCTGATAAGCAAGAACCTGCCAAACTCCATGAAAATAGATGTTAAGTGCATGGAAGGCACATTAGTATCTCCAATGACAACATGTATTTACAACTTGTCAGGACAATAGTAATTGTCAATTTTTTATACATGATCAATAACTTACCTGTCTGCTAAACATCGACATTTGACGCTTCTCGCCTCCAAAGGATCTTACCTATACCAATAAATGATCTATTTAAAAGATTAATCCAATCTTTTACCACAAATCCCCAGCACCAAATGAAAAAAAGATTTTGACGGACTATAATTAATATACCTAACTTCTGATATAGAAATCATATCATAAATTCACAAAGGCAAAACTTACTGTACGAATAGCAGAAAATGTTTCTGCCACACAATCAGACATCGTTGCTTGGGCCAATCCATGAGCTTTAAAAACAGGCACAGTTGACCGCTTGTATACAGCTTGAGAGTTTAAAATAGTCAGCCACAGGCAAGAAAACATGATCCAAGCAAAAATACTCCAAAAAATTCTCAAACTAGAGTATTGAGCATGAGGTGACCATTACAAGAACAAATCTGAGTCCTGTTGGAAGAAACAGGGAGTACAAAAGACAAGCTTATGTATCTATGGGTATCAATGCATACTAATATTTGTGATACATTTCCAACTGCAGAACCGATAGTGATCCATAATTCTAAGCCTTGCCACGAATATAATGACAATTCAGAATACTTATAAAATTGACACCTGAATTTTCCATAGTCAATTTAGACAAAAACACAATAATTGCACAGCGAAATTTGTAACTTAATTTTAAGCTAAATTGAAATTTTCAGCACATACTAATAGATCGCTCAACATTTTTATACAAATTTATACAGGGTTGTAAGATTTCCAAAGAATTTTCAAACATAAGCAAATTTAAAAGAAAATAAAAGGTTGACTGTGCTTCCATTGCACATGTATAATACGCCGATAAAATAAACTTTAAAAATTAAAAAATAAAAATAAAAGAAAACTATGTTAAACTAATAATTTCAAAGATTTCTATGTTTACCAACTAAAGAGTCTAAAGTCGACAAGGCAAGCATCAATACGCCAAGAATTGGTGCAAGTAAACTTTAAACATACATGACGAAGAACATATAATTCATAAATTCAAAGTTCACCATACTTCTATTGCACTTATATGATGAAGAATACAAACTTCAAACATTAAACAACTACAGCAGCTAAAGTATTAGTTTTAAAAATAAAGATGTTTACCAACTAGCACGGACACACTAAGCATCAGAATGCCCAGAATTGGTGCAAGTTGTGGTGACAGAGTGAACAGTATACATATTGTCCCAGTGACCTATAAGAACAAAGACAACCAAGATGGTTAAATGATTATGAATTAACATGGGCGGAAATTGGGTATTGAATCACACATAGAAGTCTACTAAAAAATAATAAGATACAAAACTCTGTTTCGGAAAATGGTAATTAGCCTCGTATAATAAGTGCATTTTCAAACAGAATCAACATTGCCGTAAAGCAAAAATCAGAAAATTGGAGAGTTTTTTGTTACTATTGGGATGATAAAAGTAGATTTCATCAGAATTATAGATAATAATGGACATGCTTAAATGTGGGCAACATAAAGCTCACTTTTGCTTAGTGTAGAGTAGCTTGCCTCAGAAAGTGCTCTGAATCCACGGTCCCTTGAAATATTTTCACTCACAACATCTTTAAGAGAGCCCAGGTCAGATGTTAACAAACCAGTGAGTTCACCAACCTATATAAGGAGCAAAATGCAAGTTTTAGATCCAATATTAATGAAAACTGCAGAGATAGTATATCCATCATCACGCAGAAATGTATCATTAAAGAGAGAGAAGCAAGAGATAGATGTACAACAGTACTGTTGGTGGCTACTCTTGGAAAACAGTAGCTTGTGTTATGATAATAGAATTTGGTAATGTAATTAACCTTGTACGCATAACATAGAAAATGGAAATGAAGCAAGTTCTTGCCAAAATAACTTTTAAGAAGACATAGAAACGATAAAGGAACAAATAGTGCTCCTGATTAGCCCCAGGTGGTGGGGGGCAGGGGAGGGAGCTTATAGATTTTATTATAATTGGTGGGTTGAGTTCCTGCTTACCTATGAATAATAATGACTAAGTACCATTTTATTGGTGTCAACAGGGAAGATCAGACCAGTGTTGATCAACAAAATATAATATAAGCGTATTTTTATTGGTAAATTAACAGTCCCTGCATGAACTTAAGGAACAGAGTAATACAACACAAGTGTGAGATCCATTTTTCAAGTTAAACGTATCGTCAAACAAACAGGGATAACAGAGAGTAGGAACAATGCTTCAAAGTGCTTCGCGTTATATATATATATATATATATATATATATATATATATATAACACTCGCAGTTAGAAAACGTCAAAGGATACCTAATGAAGAAAATTTAAAATCTGGTCCCAACAATCAGGGTAAAGAGCCTGCCTATGTTGGTCATAAGTCATAACTTAAGAATGCAGTCTTTGGAAAAAAGCTGGTTGCGCTGTGTAGTTATCCAATGTTAAGGCACTAGACACTCATTGTAAACTCTTGCTTCCAAAGGCTCAAAAATCCCTGTCCAGTAACAGTCAATATTCCTAACCAAAGATTATAAGCAATTATCTTGTAAAATATAGATATGAAAACTAATGAGTTTGGATTCTAATACAGAAAAATAAGGATTCCATATCCATACCTTGTATCGGTCAAAAAACTCCACCTGCATACATTAAAGAACAGGAACATATCAAGAGACGGATTGTACATGTTTCACGTGGTAAAGTATCACAAGAACTATTTGATTAAATATTAATCAAACAAATACAACTTCAAAAAGAACAAAAAAAGTTTGAAATTTGTTTACACTCCGTTTACTTTAATTATATAGAGTTTTACCTTTTGAATCAATACCCTTCTAAAAATCTGAGCTCTCAGTGTTGACATAACCTTCTCCCATATAGTGCTCATGTTTATAACAAAAATAACAGTGAAAATTGGCTCCAATGCATACAAAACTCCAACCTTACTAAGCAGCTTCCACAAGGGCCCTGGCCTTGCACCTATAAGTACTTCGAAAAATCTCCCTGAAGTAATCATCAATATGTAGTCAGTAAGCAATGGGTAAAAAGTATTATTTTTTTCTATTTACTTAACAAGATACACAACAGCTCTTCTGCTAATAAGAAGAAATTTCATTAGTTCAGGTATTGTTTGCTTATCAATTTCAAAGTACCTCCTTACTTTAGAAATAAAATTTTCATTACAAAGAACGAAAAGTACTTCGAAAATGCAAACCAATCAGTATATTAACTATTAAGCAATGTTTTCTCAGCAATTTCAAAGATCCCTCTTGCTTCTGAAAACAAAAAAATGCATTGATTTTTACTCAGTGCATTGGCATCATTTGCTTAGAAATTTCAAAGTACTTTCCTGCCTTTAAAAGCAAACAACTGCAATGAATTTTAGCTCTAAAAAAAGAAGACAAATACTCCAAAAATGCTAACCAAACAGTACACTAGGCATTGCTAGCTGCAGGGACAAAGCTACATACAAGTGAGGGGGGGGGCAGATTTTTTATTTTTAAATTTTACACCCCATAATTTTTTGTAATGTTGAATTTGCCCCCCTGAATTTTTTTTTGAAAAAATTATCCAAAATTCATTGAATTTAGAATTTTATACCACGAGGCCCAATTTCACATTGTGGCGTCCTTGAAATTTTCAATTTCCCTTGTCTACTTGTTATGTTAGAAGGACAGTTGGATCTAGTGATATAAGAAGCTTGTGTTAGGGGCTTTATATACCCCTTTTTTTTTCTTTTTTTTTTATCCCTTTTATTTTACTTTCCTCTCTCTCTTTTTTTCCCCTCCATATAAAAGCCCTAACCCCATCCCAAGGGCCCAATATAACATTTCGACCCTTCCAGATTCAATTGATAAATGATAACTTAGTTGTGTGTATTGACAGTGGTATTTGACAGCGAAGCCATCATACAATGCTTTCAAAAGGTTAGTCGATACTCATCGAGGACAATTGTAAATATATAGAATTGAAATATGGTATATTAAATATCAATGAATTATAAAATTTTACAATTCTTTCTACCTCAAACTAACACGATAAAAGAAAAAAAAAATTAAAAAAAAAAACTTTTTTGATTTTTTGAACTGGGATAATGTAGTAACAATTAACTAATGTTCGCCCCCCAAAGCTAAATTCCTGGCTTCGTCCCTGGCTAGCTGCAAAGTTTCAAAGTCATTTCTTGCTTTTGAAACTAAGAGAAAAAAAATAAGTCATTGACCTTAGCTCTTAAAAGCAAGAAAAAATACTTTAAAAATCCTTATCAAACAGTACCTTATATTTTTCATTGCTTGAGACTTAAGAAACCAAATCCATCTACTCAACTGAGTCTCATACGATTGCTAGTCTTAATTGAAGTGAGTTTTTGTTTTAATAAAACAACACAAAACGTAAATTCAAAATTTTCTTTCCTTTTCCTTCATTTTCTCGGCTCCAAACGGAGGGAAAGTTATAAGATATTAAACACAATTCGCCGATACCGTACTATAAAATACGGAAATTAATATTGAAATTCTTCAGTTCTTTCCTTTCTCTTCATTTTCTCAGCACCCAAACGGAGGGTAGAACATAGGAATTAAACAGAATTAAGTGAAACCGTACCTGACAATATGGGCATTGAGAGAGTACAAGTGGAGCAACCAACAAGAGTGAGGACCGAAACAGCGAGCCTCAGCTTATACTGACTCACCAAACTCCACAAAAGACCCCAACTGATAGCACTTGGCGGCGGCTGAATATCTCCAGCGTCATAGTCCGAGCCGTCGACCTTCGGGTCGGGTTCGCTGACGATCGGGTCGGACGCTGGTCCGCTTATGTAAGCGTAAGAGTTAGTGGTCCGTTTTCTTCGGAGTTGAAGAAGAGGTGGTGAAAATGGCGGGAAAGGGTTTGATTGGTGGAGGGGGGAGGAGAGAGAGAATCTGTGTTTGGTGATTTTGAAGCGAGTGAGAGTAGTTGGGAGAGAGAGAGGGAGAGTTGCAGAGGCCATGGATGTGTAAGAGAGAACACTTCTTTGAGATGGGGAATAAATCTTTGATGTCATGTCGAAATTTGTGGCCTGTAACCGTTGGAGTGTGTATGAATTTTGCACGCAAACGCTAGTAACCCTCTTCCGGTGCAATCCGGATCCTCTGCAGGAGTGTAATGTGCAGGGGTTTAATAGGTAAACGCCATATTTATTGCCGTTTTATTGTATCTTTCTTTCTCAGCCGTTGGATGAAATAATGGGTGGTGTGGCTTGATCTGACTAAAATCCCTGTAATCCTAGTAACTTAATAACCCAGCAGAGGATCCGGATTGCTTCTGGTGACACGGAATATGGACTATTTATAATTTTTAGGAATTTTTAAAAATTGGTACCCAAATAAATAAATTAAAATTTCAATCAATATAAATAAATGAAATGAAAGTTAGTTAAATTTCTGTTAAAGGGGAAATCGGTGCTGGACTTTTGTTAAGATGACACGATACTAACGTGACCCACTTTGTTTCCTGATTGAAACCATTTTTTGTTTAGAAGCCAAATTTTAAAATTTTAAAAATATAGACTATTAAAGTGTAATTAAATTTTTTTATTTTTTAAAATACAATTACGATGATAACTACACTACTATTAAAAGTTAGTTTCACTGCTGCACTAAACCCAGGAATAAGATTTTCTTTATATCTGTCTTGGCTACTTCAATTTTCACTCTTTTAGATGATTTTCATTCATGCGGTGCATGTACCATTTTGATTAAAAGATGAATATCTGTTTATTCATTATTGGGTTTATAATTTGGATTGACTTGCCATTTAATTAGTGGCTTAAGGGGGAAGTCATCCCGGTCCACCGAGGTAATTGTAGTTTCACAACCAAAGCAAATGATGTGTGAATTTGGATCCTCTACTTGGACTTTGATATGCTTGGTTGATATGTTGTAATCTGGATGCTCTGTTTTTCACTTTGGTAATATGCAAATGATTCAGAGATGACACATCATTCAAACACCAAGTAAACTCAAGCAGAGGATTCTAATTCATGATGTGTAAGCTGTTGATGCTTCAACCATCCTCGTTATAAGGATAAGTACCCGTACTTGCATATACTTTATTTTCTTGATGAATACAGGGCCGGCCCTTGGCTTTTGCAAGGTAAGGCAGTGGCTTGAGGCCTCCATTTTGGGAGGACCCCAAATTTTTTTAAGCCATTAACCAGTCCATTAGCCCAAATTTGTTTGAGGCCCTTAGCCATGTATAGTTTACCGGCCCAAATTTTTGGAGGCCCTTTTCCCTTTTCACCTGTACAGTATACCAAGGCATCAATTAGCCTTCAGCCTTCTCCACGATGACCATGACTCTACAGTCCACTTTAAGTCTCTAACTCTCGTCTCTCACGGCACCACCAACCAAACAACAAGAACAACCACCCTCCTCCGCTGCCGCCGCCACCCACCACCACTGTATATCCACTCTCACCTGCCACTCCTCCAGGAGTACTTCTTCTCCCTCGTTCTCGCCGGAAAATTCCTCTACAGCGGCTCCTCCGACAAAGAAACCTGCATATGGAGGCTCTCTCCAGTCTCCAGTCTCCAGTCTCCAGTCTCCACTTTGAGTTTCTAACTCTCAGGCGGAACTGCGGAATGACGGAAAGTACGATTCTTCTCTAATTTGTTTATTCTCTATTTTAGGGTTTGTTTGATGTTGGATATTGTTTCTTCTCTATTCTAGGGCTTGTTTTGTTTGTTTAAACTGCTGCAAATTACAGCTTCCCCATCAAATATATTTTTATTTGATGATTAGGGTCTGATAGATTGTTTTTGGGGAGGTAGATAGGGTTTGAGACTTGAGAGATTGGGGAGGTAGATAGGGTTTGAGAGATTGTATGTGTATTTTTTGGTAATGAATATGCTTTTACTGGTATTATTCTTTCTGCACCAATTGAAAACAAATTAGGAAAAAAAGATTGAACCTTGCCCAAAAAAAACCGGTATTATTCTTTTACTGGTATTATTCTTTTTGCTTAGGATTTCTGATCGGAGGAGAGGGATCGAGTCCTTCAAATAAGTAAGTTCATATATGAAACAATACCATCGTTATATTTACTCATTGCCAAACCAAATGATTAAATCTAGCCCAAAAAAAAAAAAAAAAGAACAAAAGGATTTAATATATGTATAAATAAAATAAAATTTCTCTACCATTATAGAAATTCTTGTTTGTTTGTTCGTTTTTTGGGAGGGGGGGTGTCTGAATATAAAATGTGAAAAATTGATGACTTTGTTTTAATATACTGATAATTCACTGTAGAATTATATAAAAAAATACCTGTTTTTACAATCTTATAGGAGTAGATTCATAATCTTACGAATCGTGAGTTGTGTGATAACTGAGAAATCTCTACTGATATCCTCAATATGTAATCTGTTTTTGTTTGCTTTTGTTCCCTGTTTAGGGACGGGTATGTTGTTTTCTGCATTTGTCCCCTATTTAGGAGCGGTTCTGTTGTTTTCTGCTTTTGTCCATTTTTTTGGGGCGGTTTTTGTTTTCTTGTTGTTTTCCTATTGTTCTATTAGGATTGGCTGCTAGTTTTGCTCCCTGTTATGGGGAGGTGCTGCCTGTTTTTCCTTAGATTTTTGTGGCCTTGGATTGTAATTTGTTTTGGGCTTTGTTGCCCCTTTGGTTCAATAAATTATTACTTATCCAAAAGAAAAAAAAGAAACTAAGATATGCAATTTTTTTTTTTTTTTTTTTTTTTTTTATATATATATCAAAATGTAGAAGGGCCTCATTCTAGGAACTCGCTTAAGGCCATCCAAACCCCAGGGCCCGCCCTGGATGAATATCTTAAATTGTTGGTTCATTTAATTATCCTAGTGTGATCAAACGAATTCCATACCCATGTATTTTGAAGGGGTAGGTAGTATTTGATTGTTTTAAAAATATTGGAACGTTTGAAGAATATAGTTTTGAATATTAATAGTATTTGAGCATTTTGAATGTGATTTCTAATGTAATGGATAGTGCTTTATGGACTAATAGGGTCTAATTGTAATGGATTAATATTTTTTTTATGGTCTTGGGTTAATTTAAGTTTTTTAATTTTAAATTATATCAATGTATGTAGTTTTAATTTAGAGTTATAATATAGTCAGTATTTGCTGACTTAACCGAAATCAGTAAACACTTAAATAACTATTAAATCACTTAAGTAGCCTAAATCATTACTCAAATTGCTGAGATCTAAGAGTCATATGCGTGTTTGTTGATTTTACCACCACTATACTTGATACATAATGATGCTAAATATGAAAAATCCACTCATTTATGTCTTTATATATGAATTTTAGGCATCCATTAATTGACCAACTAACGGATATTGAGATGGATATATTATCACATTTTTCCAACTATTTTATGTATACAATTCAAAATGTGTATTATTTCACTTATGTAATTCAAAACATAATATATGCTACCAGTAATTTGTTAGCACGCAAATTTTTTTGGTCAGTTACTAGTCAGGGGCTAGTAATCCACATTATATAATTTAATGGAGATGTGACCTTTTGTAGGGAACATGATTAGTCGGATTCAGACAGCTCGAACACTTGGCAAATATATATATAAAATAAAAATTTTAAGTAATTTATTACTTGCATCAAATAACTAAAAAAATATATATGCGATTTAAAATTTAATTCCCGCGGTGGTACTCCTTAAATTTTCAGTGCTCCTATATGCACGCAAATAACGTCTTTATCTGAGTTTATGTAATGTTTTGACTTTTGAGACCTCAATTATTAGTTAACAAGTTAACACGCACAATCGGCAAAAGGAGTCGCGCAAACACTCGCAGCTCACTCCACGTTATTTCGACACATTACTAAAGTCATTATAAAAAAACCGGGGGTTATTATAGTAAGTGAAAGAGAAACCATCAGCACATCAACGTGTCTACTCGTGAAGCGCCCACTGACTCTAAGGCCCCGTCACGAGATTCTGGTCTAGTGGTCTCTCAGGCCAGCTCCTATCCACGACGACTCACACCTAACCAAGCTCTGCTCCCCCACCCAACTCACCTCTCCCTCAAAAACTCACTTCGTCGCTTTCACGTCCTTTATTCGCTGATTATTATTCGAATCAGAGCTTCTTCGAAAGTCGATAATGGTCGATTCGACGTTTTCTAGATGCATCATCATCATCAATCGCAGTTATATTCGAACCTTCATCATCCTTCGTTGATTCCGTAGAAATCTGGAATCCTTTCTGTTTTGACTTTTCCATTTCCGTCGACTAAATGGCTCAGTGTCGTTGGATTCTGTTATTCGCCGCTCTTTTGTGTCTTGTTGATGTTCTGGCCGCTAGTGATGGCGATGCTGATCCAATTTACCAGTAACTCTCTCTCTCTCTCTCTACATCTCTCTGTATGATATTCATGTTTATTTCGGATACGTTATTTGTATTAAATTTTAATATGTTGATTTTTTTTTGCTGTTATTTATGAAGTAAATGAATGCTAGGGTTGGGATTCAAGACTAGTGTAGATTTGGAAAGGAATTGGTTTCTGATAAATTAATACTGTGTTCTGTTGCTGAGAAACTGAAGGAAAAGAAAAGTTACGATATATGAATACTATATATGTGCGCGCGTACGTGTGTGTGTTTATTTTGATGTGTTATTTAAATTATAGTTTAATCTGTTGTTGTTAATATATCTATACGAAGTAATCAAAGGTAGAGTTTGGATTTAAGACTAGTATAGATTTGGAAGGGGAATCTTAGTTTTTGATAAATTAATGCTCTGTTTGGTCACTGAGAAATTGAAGGAAAAGAAGAGCAATTATATACGAATCTTAGATTCGTCATCAATTGGGACCCAAGGGAACAAAAAAGCTCCACAATACTGAGACTAATACAACAGTACTGCTTAGTTGACCGGAGTCTTGTTTTTTCTGAAACAAAGCATCATAAAACAAAAGGATTAAAAATTTTGATATTCTATATATATGTGCGTGTCAGTGTGTTAATTTTGTTAAGTTTTTTACATTAGAGTTTAATATGTTTTTTTTTTTTTTTTTTTTTTTTTTAATGAAGTAATCAAAGCCGTAAAGTTGTGTGGTTTGCAGAAATAAATCAATAATCTTATAGTGGTTTTGGAAGCCTGGGTTGGGATTTATGACTAATGTAGAAATGGGAAGGAAATATCGGTTTCTCGTTTCTGATAAATTAATGCTCTGCTTGGTTTCTAGGAAATTGAAGGAAAGTCAAAGAAATGATATGAATCTTAGATTTTTCATCAGTTGGGGCCCAAGAGAATGAAAAAATCCACAAAACGAAGACTAAATATATCGTTATTGCCTAGTTTAGTTGACTGAAGTTTTAATTTTTCAGAGACAAAATCAAGATAATAGAAAAAAGATTAAAAAAATTTAATATTCTCTTCATTTCCTCAGTTTTTTCTTGGCTATGAAATAGAGCATAAATATAATTTAAGGGTTTAAATTCATTGCAGTTCTGAGTTACGTTATAGATTGTCTTGAAGGAATAGGTCAAATAAGGGCAAAAGAAGACTTTCAATTTGGTTGGAGTAATGGAGTTAACAATGAGCACAGTGTCGTTTGGATATTTATTCTGTCAATAGAATTCACTGAGATAAAAATAATGTAGGTTCTTTGATCCATATCAATAGTGTCACCTCGTTCCGCATGGAATTATGAATGTGAGGTCAGGGTAATAGTGGCAGATTGGGTTTTGTGATTCATTACTGTGTACAAGCGTATCAGGTATATGGGTCTAGTACTTTGAAGGGGAAGGTGATGTCCTACAGTCGACTTCTTTTGGATTTCTTTGTTGTAGTTTTTTGTAGTGGGAAAGGAGATATGAAACTTTTGTTTTGTTTGGGATGGTTGAGTCTTGACTAATCAATAATTGGCATGTATTTTCTTGGCATGTATTTTCTTGGAATATCGGGTTTAAGCATGCTTGAATGCTTCAAAATGTGAGAAATTTGAGTTGAGAATTTTTATTTTTGCTATAAATCAGTAGGGCTAGTGATTAGCTGTTAGTTGGGGTGGGAGAGGGGGGGGGGGGGACAAATGAGCCAATCCTCATCCATGACGAATGGAATCCAGGACCTCATCCCACAAAGGGAGAGACATGAACCATTGAGCCAAGGCATAGGGGTATTCAAAGGATGGTGAAGAATCGATGTGGATTCTAAAGTCCAGTTCTTTTTCTGTTTGCCATGGAAAAAGCAATTTTTTTTAATGCCCCCTGAAGCTCTAACTCTCCATAATGGCAGTTGATATAAAATGAGAATTTATTTGGTAGAAATTGTTTATAGGAATTAGGTGTCTTATGGAGAAAATAGAAGAAAACAGAATTTGGGCTTCATCAGAAGCTATTTTTGTTAGAGATAAAGGCCCCGTTTGCATTAGCTTTTCTTAAAATCACTTTTGGAGTCTAAAATTCCACTTGATCAAAGAAATGGTGGGATAATAATCACTTTTAGATAACTTGAGACATGATAGGATGGATGGTAAAATTTTCATACCAGAAGTGGTTGTGACAAAAGTTGTGACCACCTAGCTTTTACTACAATCACTTCTAGTATGAAAAGTTCGATATGTGAAAATATGGTTTGAACATAACTTTAAAGAGATATGCGAAAAAATAGTTCTCCAAAAGTGATTTTATAAAAAGTTGACACAAACGGTCTCAAAAGGAGGCTTGGTGCAATGGACTCCACCTACATTTATTATCAAATATTATTGAATGATTTGCAGCCTCCAAATTATGTTTTGGAATTTAGAGATGAAATTGGACTCATTATTATTCGCGTTTATATCTTCTTGACTTGTCTTTGTGTTTTTGTCAATCTTCCAAATTTGTGCTCTGCAAAGAGAGTGATTCATCATAGTTCCTAGAACAGAACTGGCAAGTAAAGAGCAGGAATAGAAATGGAACAGGCATTTTTTTTAAATTTAAGTTGGGAATTTTCACAAAAAGTAAAACTTGGCCCAGATAAATATATTTCACAGCCTTTCCATAAGAAGGGGAAAGTACTGTAATAGTCCCAAGAAGTTTCTGTTGGCAGTGACTGGACCTGTGATTTCCTTAATGTTCTATGATTCGGAGGAGTATTGTGTTTCCATTTTATTATGTGGTTTCATAGGCTACATTCAAGGATGACATCGACAATATTTGTGTACAAGTGTATTTGCCTTTTCGTAGC